>JAIUZE010074013.1:0-111341 GCA_022085475.1 Heliosperma pusillum
CAAATTTCCCGCCAACACACAACTAGACAACGTAACCCGATCATCAAAATACCTCTTAACCTCCAAGTTAGCCGGGTCCGACAGTTCGTCCCATGACGTACTCGGGTCAATTTTGATTCCATCATCAGGAACCAAAAATAGAGTACAAAAATTGTCAATGGAGACCGAAACTTCTCGGCCATTAACCACGACATGCAAAACTCTAAATTTCAAAGAAACCGTAAAATTGAATTACCTCGATTGGATATATAGGACCCGAAAACTGAGACACTTGCTCCCACTCTTGAAAATTGAAGAAATCGTTGAAGAATTTCAAAGCTTGATATTTTTCACACCATACTTTCGGGAAACTACGACCACCATGAATACCATATTTAGCAACCCGGTTAACCAATTTTCGTTCCTCCTTTGTTAATCGAAGCTTGTCAAGTCCGGATGCCGTTTCTTGAGGTGAAAACTCGCGAAACAAAGGACGTTTTGTTGCCTCGATTTCCGTGTTGTCTTTGAGAATATTAACATCATCTTGTTCCCTATTCTTCCCCTTATTTAATCTATGGCTTTTAGTACCCTCAAGAACCGAACCCGACTCGGTTTGGGTCAAATTTGGTGTTTTTTGGCTTGGTTTAGGAGAGAGATTAGTGCGCATACAAGGTGTTGGAATTTTGGAGTTTGGGGTGTTGGTATTTTTGGATCGTGTGGAAGCCATTGTTCATGGTGTTGGTTTTCCTTTTTTTTTTTTTGTTTTCGTGAAGGAGAAAGATGGAGTTGGTGATGTGATGGTGATGGTGATAGTAATAGGTAATTATGAAGGGTAGTGTTGGGGTTTGGGTTTTGTAGGGGGCACGTGAAGGTGCCGGCTTTGATTCCTCTTTTTCCTTTTTTTTTTGTTTTTGAATTTGGGTAGGATAGTAAAACTAATCTAGGGTAAATATAGGTTATATGGTAAGGATAGGATTAGGTAAATAAAAAGATAAGCTAAGATAGTGTTGTTTTGGAGTTTCGTCCAACATGGGTTTTATAGGTAGAATTTTGGTTTAATTTGGAAAGTGAATAAGATAGATTTTTGGCAAATATGTGGTCCATAATTTAATATCCATAAAATACTTAATATGCAAGATACTCACGTAAAATGTATAATATTAAACACAAATATACTAACAATGGAATACACGGACACAGTCATATAATCTCGTCTTATTCTAACTCGTCATGCAGGTTCATAAAATAAAGATGATGATTTTAATTGTTACTGATTAAACCAATTTCCAACCGCAAAATCTCAAAACGTCTTCTCGCTAACGCCTTTGTTAAAATGTCAGCCCATTGATTTTCAGTACTACAAAATTCGAGTTTAATGTTGCCCTTTTCAACATGGCCACGTAGAAAATTATGTCTAATATCTATATGCTTAGTACGAGAATGCTTAGCATTATTTTTAGAAATAATAATAGCACTCGTATTATCACAAAATACATGCATACAACCAACATTAACACCATAATCACATAGTTGTTGCTTTAACCAAAGTAGTTGAGGACATACCAGTCCGGCAGCTATATATTCGGCTTCAGCAGTAGATAGCGCAACTGAATTTTGCTTCTTTGACCCCCAAGTTATTATGCGCAACTGAATTTTGCTTCTTTGACCCCCAAGTTATTATGCATGGTCCAACAAACGTAGCGAATACAAAGGTACTTTTTCTATCTAAAGAACATCCTGCATAATCTGCATATGAATATCCTACTAGATCGAAATTACACTCAAGTGAATACCATAAATATAAATTTGATGTACCAATTAAATATCTCAAGATACGTTTAACTGCAATCATATGTGACTCTTTAGGACATGTTTGAAATCTAGCACACACACATACGCTAAACATAATGTCAGGTCTACTCGCAGTTAAATATAATAAAGAACCAATCATACCTCGATATGTAGTCTCATCGACATACTTACCATAATATTAGCCAAAGAGCCTTCAAAAGGGCAATTGTTGTTCATTTTTGGTTGACTTCATTTTGCTTATTTTTCCACTTCTCTTTCTAAACTCAACTTCTCTCTAAAATCTCTTATAAACTAATATTCTCTACATATTACTAGTGTAGTAATACAATAATATTAGTAGTATTTTGTCTTACTTATTATCTAGTTAATAATAAGGTAAGATTATTTGGGTTTAATCTTGGGGTGCAACTAGAAGGAGACCTTCTACTTTGAGGGTTGTTTTAAGGAGGATCATCCATTAATTTCATACTCAAGAACAATAAGAAGGAGTTCTTATTGTGCCCATATTGAACCGAAAATTCCCAATGTAAGGATATTTTCGTCTTATCTTTTATTTTATGCTTTTATATTTGCATGCATGATAACTAGATCCTAAATCATTAAGTTAATGAACTAATTAGAGGAGTCTAATTAGAGGTCTAGGACTTTCATGTGGTATCAGAGCTCAATTGTTACATGCATGTCGATTTTAGGCATTAAAATCGAGTTATACGATAACTTGGGTAAAATTGAAGATTTGTGTTAAAAAATTAGTTTGCACTAAATTTTTTGATTTTCATGCATACCTACTGACCTCAAAATGGTTGTGGTCAAATTTGGTGATTTTAGGGATTGATTTGCTATTTATTTTGATTTATGGCCTTTAAATCATGATAATATGCATATTTTATGATAAAAGTTAACTAAAAATAGTTGCATGTTGATTCTGGTCATGAAATTTTGATATGATCTCACATGCATGTTGTACATAGTGTATGTAAAATTTAGTGACTTTTAATTAAGTTTTGCATGATTATTGATTTTTATAAGATAAAACTCAATAAAGTGAGATTATTATGATCATAAAAGTGAAACGTCCTTTTCTGGTCTTGAAATTTTTTGGTACATTTTATAATCTGATTTAAATCATCTTCGTGAATTTTTATAATTTGTTTCACTATTTTACTATATTTAATGGTTTTTATTTGATAAAACCGTTGAATATTAAGTTATTTATTCATAAAATTTATTCAAATTTTTTAGGCAAATGTTTATGGTTTTTTAGAGTTCCTGGAAATGTTCCAGAATTTACAAAATTTTTGGTTTCAAATTTTTATGATTTTTATATTTTATTTTGGGTTTACTTCATAAATGTTATATTAAACCTCTATATTTAGCAAATACGATCAATTCGAACTAATTAAATACAAACAATGTTAGTGGGGACTAATTTTGAGTTCTAAATCAGTTTAGATAATTATTTTGAGCTTAAATATGATTTAATTGTTGATTATTGATTTTTAATGGTTAAAAATCGATAAAATCCATAAAACCGAGCTAGAATGAGCATGATAAGTGTTAAGGGCGATTTTGGCATGATTTTTACAGCATTTTATTTATGTTGTTATTGTTGAATGAATGAATGAATGTCATTTATTTAATTTTTAATGCAAGTTGTACCTAGTATGGCCTAGATTATTTTAATCGGTATCACCCGTAATGTAAGGGAAAACCGATTCGGTTGTAATTTTATTTGCGATCTTGTATCGCCGTTTGTAATAATTTAATTTCATTTTTAGATCAAATGTATAATAGGAATTTTATTTGTATCTTTTGTAATTAATTATTATGAAGACGGAGATTCCCGAAGTCGGTGTTCCAAAAGACGGTGCCATGAAGAGGCAAGGGGCCAAGGAGTTGGTTTCCGATTTTTTAATCTACTAGTTAATTAGATTAGCTAGGTGGCCATACTAGGATTTATTATTTGCTTGCTTTATGTTTTTCCGCACATGCCAAAATCGCCAACATGCATTTTTATTTCTCTATTGTCAATTCAAAGTTATCCAAAATTCACCGACTTAGTTCGCTTATAAGGAATTAATAACAAAATTGACAAGACCTCTCACATAACTTTAACAAATTGAGATTTAGCCTTACTAATTGAAGCACCTATGAACCCCGTGTTCATTAGGGCTACCACGCTCGTGGGTCCCTTTTTACCTCGGGTAAGTAGGGTGATGCGATCACAAGCCAAAATTGGATTGGACTCAACGAGATAAGCGTTATCTTGGGACTAGAAGATGGATTTAGTTGAAATCCGTCAACCAAGAGTTCTAAGTGTAGAATTAGTCAAGTATTGACTTAGCATTTTTAGATAAAGGTAGCATACGATGACTATTTTTGTCTAAAGATGGGTCTTGGAATCACTTATATAATTTCGTGAGGGGTACTTATATGAGTGACTTGTTTAAAATTGTTTTACAAGTAAATTATATATTAGCAATGAATGTTTATTTTCCGTTCATATTTATTCGCGCAATGACAAATATTTATCCTTCTACGAACTTGTTAATTCGTTCAATCGTGGAAAGGAGTTTCCATTATTTTATACGGTAGCATTTTGATTGCAATCTCCGTTTAAACCACCGTAGCTAATGACAAAATGAATTTTTCTTTTGATCTTCATATTCACCATTGCAAATGTCTCTTATGAAGAGTATATGAATAAGTCACACTTAGTAAAAAACGTTTTGATTCTTAGTGACGTCTTCTTATAACAATGGTACATCAAATTTTTTGCTCCAAAGAAAATATTTGTATTTTGGTATGTCGTCATTATGCTCCTTATCGAGGCTTACCTCAAAAGAGGCCAAATCAGTTGGGACGACTAAGTTAATCGATTTTTTTAAAATCGTGAATAACCAAATACCGTAGTCACTTCATGAAAGGTTTATCTTTTTGAAGGTAAAACCACGAATGAAATGAAGAATAGTCTTCACAATAATTCTAATATACTTATCTAAGTAGATATTCATGAAAGTGAGTGGGAGCACTAAGAATGATGTTTATATTCTTAATTGTTAAGACGAGGTTCAAGAGTAGGTTGACACGAGTTTGGCACAAGGCAAGGGAAAAAGGCAAGACTATTTTGAATAGTAAAAGTCAAAACCCAAGTAAGGTGTCGAACCCAACTTTTGACGATTCTATTTTACAGTATAGGACACAAGAAAAGAATCTGCCCCAAGTTTTCTAAAGAGTTAGAAATTGGGTGTACTATTGTCACCCATAATATCTATATGATCGACATTTATTTTGCTAAAATGCAAGTTTTGGGTATTAGATACCCATTATGGTTTTCATCGATGTATTCAATGCATATAATAATGATTCGTGCGACGACTAGCCATGAATAAATGTCGACCTACAATGGAAATATAACTATTGTAGTTTTATTTCTATAAAGACATATAAAAGTTATAATGTGATCAATCTAATTTCGGATTTAGAGGTATACTTTAATAAACGTTATTATATTCATGACCTCTAAATAAAGAATATAATATCCACTTTAGTGTACGACACAAGTGTTTCACTTTTGTGAATGGAACAAGCGTTGTATCTTTTTATGCCTTTACTTGGTCCATGGTTATAACCATACCAATCAAAGGTAATTATATTCTTGACCTTAACTAGAAATTACTTGTCATATAGATTGTAAAAGGCTCAAAATTGGTGACCCTAATCTAATCTTAATTCTAGATTGTGTAGCACATTAAGAGGCTAGTATTGACAATTATCCCTAAACCATCTGATTTTGAATCTTATGGTGCGTGCGAATCTTGTATTCAAGGCAAGATGATTCGTGCCCTTTTTATTGAAAAGGAAATCGAACCAGTGAGTTATTGGCCATATTACATAAGAATATGTGTGGTCCAATAACAAACACAACCAGAGATGGTAATGATTACTTCACTTTATTTACCGACGATTTAAGTAGATATAATGTTTGATTCTACTTAATGAGGTGCCAAGAGAAATCTTTGAAAAGTTCAAAGAGCTTCAATGTGAAGTAGTTAATCACCAAGAGTATTAGACAAGGACTTACGAGTAAATCGTAACTATAAATATCTAAGTGTTGACTTTGATTTTCACCAAAAGTATTGTGAAATAGTTTCACGAGTTAACTTCTCTAACACACATTATGAGATAAGGTATTGTTGCATAGAGAAACAGAACCTTATACGATATGGTTTTGTCTTTGTCAAGTCAAACTGAGCCATTTGACTAACCTTGGGATCTTAATATTTTTGTCTGCTATTTCTTTTCCCACCATATTAAAGCATATTTATTACAGTCTGATTTCATTTCATATACGATATGGGTAGGTAGCGTACCTAATTTATAAGTTATTTGAATGAAACAAGTGCTCAATAATCCCACATTGACCACGAGAACAAAGCGTTTGTGACTCGTGATGTTGTCTTTCAATAAAAATACGATTATTTCTTGATAAGACAGAGTGGGAGAAAATGTTTCAAGAGCCACAAACTGAGCATATGGTCCGGAAAAAGGTTTCCTCATTGCTTGTTCAGTAGTTGTTTCTTCGGAACCTAGGAGGTCAGGTCGAATTTTATCACTCCTCAATAGTGATGAATTCTAATATGTGACTTATAAAAGACTGTTTCTAGTCCCAACTTCTTGTTATGGCTTAGAGTCATACGATTCGTAATGGACTCCATGCATGATGGTCAGGTATGTGACCTGATAAATTTTACTTGAAGAAGTACGACCTCTTCAATGTAAATTGATTTTTAAGATCGAAATTTGCATGGATGAACATAAAAATGTTTTCAAAGATAAATTGGTAGGCAAAGAATTTTGCACCAACCTTAATTCTTCGATCCATTCGAATATACTTAGCGATTATAGCATTTCATAATAGTATGATGATAATTGGATCTCAAGAACCACCTTCTTGAATACGATTCTAGAAGAGGTAGAATATTTTATATTCACATGTGGGTTCGTAGATCCTAACTATCCTAAGTTAATTTTTCAAGCTTAAGAGGATGTCTTAAGTAAGAACTAAAGAGTTGGAATTAGTGTGTCAATCATGTTGTAAAATATTTCTCGATATCTCGAGGAATTATATTTATACATGAAGTTTAGTGGGAGTAATGTGGTGTGCATCAGTCTTATATGTGGAGACATATTGATCATTTTAGATGATGAAATATTTTGGAGAAGTAGAATACATCTTTTAGATATCTGGATTTATGAAGATAAATTTAAAAGGATATTAGCATTAAGTCAAAATTCTTATATTGATAAGATCTTTGACTAGTTCAAGGAAGTTGAACACATGATAATTGATTCCTTTTGCTTTCGCTGCGGGATCAATTATAAACGCTGTGATGTATACTCAATCCGACATTTCGCATGCTTTGAGTATGACGAATCATTTGCAATCAAATCCAAGTGAGAGTCACTTGACAGCCATAAAGAACATCCTTAAGTACTTGCGAAGGACTAAAGATATGTTCCATGTGTTTGGAGTTTACAGTGAGTTGTGTGTAAGGGGTTACACAGACTTCAGTTTGTAAACTGATCAAAGTGATCTGAAATCACGAACTGGCTGTGTTTTATAGAAGATTTATCTGTTTGAAGAGTTCCAAGCAGAAAAGACTATTGGAAAGGTTCCAAGTAGGAATGACACTTTCAAATATAAATGTCATTTATCCGCTAGAATTGTTCCAGACAGTTTATCATTGCGGATTTCACAACGGAAATAGAGTACATTGCATCATATGATGATGCATATGAAAGTAGCTTGGATTCGACAGTATTGGAGGGACTAGAAGTAGTTCCTATAGTTGTATATCGTATCCCATGATACTGGTAAAACAGTGGGAGCTACCTTTAGGCCAAGAGTCCTAAGTCTAGATTCAAACCTAACACGTACTCAGAAAGTTTTTATGTAATATGAGATTACGTAGACAAAGAGAAATAGCAATCAGAACGATGGGAAAGATGCAAGATTGCTAACCATTAGCCATGCCTTTTGCAGGCTGAACATGATAGTCATGTCATTTCAATGGGGATTATGAGATTATGAATTATTGATAGCGTATCAATTTTTCCAAATATTTGATAATCGCATTCATTGTTAGAGTTTCATTAAAAAACTCCTTATTTAGTTGGACTAAATTTTAATACTTTGTTTCCGAATTGGTTGCAAAGAAAGGTTGAACCCAATTCAAGTGAAACAGGATGAACTTAGTGTTTTGTCCCTAGTCACTCATTTGAGGTGACGTCTCGAAGTGACTAGATTGTAAGTCGATCGATGGTTGGTTCAGCACCATGGGGTCATGGAGATGACTGGTCGTTTACATAGACAGGCTGTTGTGACACTCTATCGGGCAGTGACCATAATAGAGTCCCTTATCAAAATTGTTGAAGCCTGGTCGTGGCGGGGATTTCTATTTTATTCCTATGAGTCGATTCTTTGGTTGATTTCTATTTCTATTTTACCTGAGTCGGTGTAGTTTCCGATTGACTTTGGTTTTTGTCCTAGGTCGTGCCGTGAAAGGAGGCCGATGGACATCTTCTGTGTCATGGTGATCTGCATCATACAGTGTAAGATGGGTCAACAGGAATTGTCCACCCACGTTGGGTATTAACATCTTCGGGCCACTCGAGGAGTAGTAAATGGAAATGCGTGGCCACGCTCGGAAGAGATCTCTGGTAGATTTTCCGGTCAGACAGTTACTCTCCCAGATCGAGAAAACCACTCTATTTATAACTTTCAATTGCAAGTGCGACCTGTAAGACACCTTGCAATGAGTGGGAGGATGTGACACAAAACAGACAAGAGAATCGGTAGCACACAACTTGTCGAGACAAGTGGGAGAAATTGTAGGAGGAGGAGTCCTCCGCAATAGTGCTTCTACATGCACAACTTGTATCGGACAAGTGGGAGATTGTTGGAGTAAGTGTCCTCCACAATAGTGCATTTATATAATAAATCTCATTTGGAATATAAGTGGCATGATTAGTATATTTTGATACTCCAAGTCAGTTGACTAACGTAAATCGGTAACGCTTGGCTGACTAGAGTTTGACGTTATTGTCGTATGACGGCGGTAATCAATTGAACCCTTTAGGTCACACCTATAGGATGAGACCCAAATAGAATACTAATTATTTGTATACGATACAGTTTAATTAGTGCATTACATATATTTGATATGTACGTTAAGTTACGAGAGTTATTTATTGGAAATTGAGTTGGGAACTCATTCCGCTTAAGTTTGTTAGTCAATTATACGATAACTGACTGAATAAATTTTACGTCTTATTTTAATACGATTAAATAAGATTTAATTTAATGATTAATCGTTAATTCATTAAATTAGTTGAGGTTATGCATATATTTTGAGTTAGAGGTAATTAGTTAATTATATTTACAAAGAGTTGTAAAATAAATTAACTGGACATTGTGGGACCCATTATATATTGATATAATGGTTAAATATCACTTAAAAGTTGAGTGTATATTGATTATTAATTTGAGTCATATAATTGTTATATGATCAAATTGACACTTAATGATACAAGATAATTAAGCATATGATTAATAAGTATTTTTGGGAGAAATATCAAA
Organism: Heliosperma pusillum; assembly: GCA_022085475.1. NCBI lineage: Eukaryota > Viridiplantae > Streptophyta > Magnoliopsida > Caryophyllales > Caryophyllaceae > Heliosperma > Heliosperma pusillum. Next base: position 9,434 of record JAIUZE010074013.1, read on the forward strand.
AATCAAAATGGTCCATAATGGACATATGATGGCCGGTCATGACATGTGAAGAAGAGAATGATCATTGTTCTTTTCTTACACAATACTCCATTTTGATTGTGACATGACTTTCATGCTTTAATCATCAATACATTACCTACACTCTACCATCTTACACAAAGAATAAAATGAGCAAAATGGAGCCCTCTTGGAGCTTATATGTGCCGGCCAAAGAGCCTTCAAAAGGGCAATTGTTGTTCATTTTTGGTTGACTTCATTTTGCTTATTTTTCCACTTCTCTTTCTAAATTCAACTTCTCTCTAAAATCTCTTATACACTAATATTCTCTACATATTACTAGTGTAGTAATACAATAATATTAGTAGTATTTTGTCTTACTTATTATCTAGTTAATAATAAGGTAAGATTATTTGGGTTTAATCTTGGGTGCAACTAGAAGGAGACCTTCTACTTTGGAGGTTGTTTTATGGAGGATCATCCATTAATTTCATGCTCAAGAACAATAAGAAGGAATTCTTATTGTGCCCATATTGAACCGAAATTTCCCAATGTAAGGATATTTTCGTCTTATCTTTTATTTTATGCTTTTATATTTGCATGCATGATAACTAGATCCTAAATCATTAAGTTAATGAACTAATTAGAGGAGTCTAATTAGAGGTCTAGGACTTTCAAATTCCGGACCCAATGCCTCAATTTTCATGAATTTCAAATACGTATCATTCATATCATCTTTTAAATTAACACCATAGCTAGTCGGATCAACAACCCCCTTATCTTCAAGAACCCGAGACACCCACATCCCATAGGGTAAGTCTAGGGTCGTATAGACTTTATCTTTGGTGACCGAAAAGCTAGTATGAGAAATTCGAGAAAAAACGAGCAAATCAAGGTTGACACGGTTACCTTCCAACCAATTCTTAACCACCATCATCTCATAACAAGCAATTTTATCCCGTCCACCCCGACGCGGAACCACCGTGTTCCCCAGAAAATTCAACAGAAACTTTAATTTTGGGGACAAATTTCCCGCCAACACACAACTAGACAACGTAACCCGATCATCAAAATACCTCTTAACCTCCAAGTTAGCCGGGTCCGACAGTTCGTCCCATGACGTACTCGGGTCAATTTTGATTCCATCATCAGGAACCAAAAACAGAGTACAAAAATTGTCAATGGAGACCGAAACTTCTCGGCCATTAACCACGACATGCAAAACTCTAGATTTCAAAGAAACCGTAAAATTGAATTACCTCGATTGGATATATAGGACTTGAAAACCGAGACACTTGCTCCCACTCTTGAAAATTGAAGAAATCGTTGAAGAATTTCAAAGCTTGATATTTTTCACACCATACTTTCGGGAAACTACGACCACCATGAATACCATATTTAGCAACCCGGTTAACCAATTTTCGTTCCTCCTTTGTTAATCGAAGCTTGTCAAGTCCGGATGCCGTTTCTTGAGGTGAAAACTCGCGAAACAAAGGACGTTTTGTTGCCTGGATTTCCGTGTTGTCTTTGAGAATATTAGCATCATCTTGTTCCCTATTCTTCCCCTTATTTAATCTACGCCTTTTAGTACCCTCAAGAACCAAACCCGACTCGGTTTGGGTCAAATTTGGTGTTTTTTGGTTTGGTTTAGGAGAGAGATTAGTGGGCATACAAGGTGTTGGAATTTTGGAGTTTGGGGTGTTGGTATTTTTGGACCGTGTGGAAGCCATTGTTCATGGTGTTGGTTTTCCTTTTTTTTTTTGTTGTTTTCGTGAAGGAGAAAGATGGAGTTGGTGATGTGATGGTGATGGTGATAGTAATAGGTAATTATGAAGGGTAGTGTTGGGGTTTGGGTTTTGTAGGGGGCACATGAAGGTGCCGGCTTTGATTCCTCTTTTTCCTTTTTTTTTGTTTTTGAATTTGGGTAGGATAATAAAGTAATCTAGGGTAAATATAGGTTATATGGTAAGGATAGGATTAGGTAAATAAAAAGATAAGCTAAGATAGTGTTGTTTTGGAGTTTCGTCCAACATGGGTTTTATAGGTAGAATTTTGGTTTAATTTGGAAAGTGAATAAGATAGATTTTTGGCAAATATGTGGTCCATAATTTAATATCCATAAAATACTTAATATGCAAGATACTCACGTAAAAAGTATAATATTAAACACAAATATACTAACAATGGAATACACGGACACAGTCATATAATCTCGTCTTATTCTAACTCGTCATGCAGGTTCATAAAATAAAGATGATGATTTTAATTGTTACTGATTAAACCAATTTCCAACCGCAAAATCTCAAAACGTCTTCTCGCTAACGCCTTTGTTAAAATGTCAGCCCATTGATTTTCAGTACTACAAAATTCGAGTTTAATGTTGCCCTTTTGAACATGGTCACGTAGAAAATTATGTCTAATATCTATATGCTTAGTACGAGAATGCTGAGCAGTATTTTTAGAAATAATAATAGCACTCGTATTATCACAAAATACATGCATACAACCAACATTAACACCATAATCACATAGTTGTTGCTTTAACCAAAGTAGTTGAGGACATACCAGTCCGGCAGCTATATATTCGGCTTCAGCAGTAGATAGCGCAACTGAATTTTGCTTCTTTGACCCCCAAGTTATTATGCATGGTCCAACAAACGTAGCGAATCCAAAGGTACTTTTTCTATCTAAAGAACATCCTGCATAATCTGCATATGAATATCCTACTAGATCGAAATTACACTCAAGTGAATACCATAAATATAAATTAGATGTACCAATTAAATATCTCAAGATACGTTTAACTGCAATCATATGTGACTCTTTAGGACATGTTTGAAATCTAGCACAGACACATACGCTAAACATAATGTCAGGTCTACTCGCAGTTAAATATAATAAAGAACCAATCATACCTCGATATGTAGTCTCATCGACATACTTACCATTTTTCGTCTAAGGTCAACTTTTTATCAGTTACCATAGGTGTGTCCATTGGATGAGCGTTCTCCATACCAAATTTTCTGATTAGCTCATTGACATATTTTTGTTCGTGAATCTTTATACCTTCCTTAGTTTGTTGAATTTGCAATCCTAGAAAGAATTTCAATTCTCCCATCATGCTCATTTCAAATTTTTGAGTTCATTAGATCTGAAAAGTACTTGCACAATTTATTGTTAGTAGAACCAAAAATGATATCGTCTACATAAATTTGAGCAACAAGTAAATCAGACCCCTCAGATTTTAGAAATAGGGTTTTGTCAACAGATCCACTTTTAAAATTGTTTTGTAGTAGAAATTTAGATAATCTGTCATACCATGCCCTAGGCACTTGTTTCAAACCATATAAAGCTTTATTGAGTTTAAAAACATGGTTTTGAAATTTCCTATTTAAAAATCCGGGAGGTTGTTCAACAAAAACCTCTTCTTCCAAATATCCGTTAAGAAAAGCAGTCTTAACGTCCATTTGGTACAGTTTCATTCCTTTATGAGCTGCGAAGGCGATAAGCAGACGAATAGCTTCAAGTCTTGCTACAGGTGCAAAAGTCTCATCATAATCAATCCCTTCCTGTGGATTATATGTGACAACCCTCGCGAATGCGGAAAGATAAAACATACAAGCATGTGAAAAGTTATGCGGAAATACGGTATTTTAAAAACCTTTAAACATGCAAGATATATATAACACGAGGTGTGTCAAAATGTTACAAAATAAATACGGAATATACAACAAAGAGACGAGGCCTCTTAAAATGTTAGCAAAGAACAAGTGTTTAACAAAAACTAGCTACTATCGTCTAGAGGTGAACTTCCAGGGACAACGCCCGCTAGCTCACACCCGAACCCCAAAATATCGTATCCAAAAAGTCATCCACGCAAGAAACCTGTTCATCCATGAAAAACATGAATGCCACAGTCAGTGGGGAGTAACTCCGGGTTCTCCCAGCCATATTACATCAAACGTACACATAAGGTAATACGAAAGTAAAGCATGCATATATATACATATCCATGTGAGTTGCGGTAAGAATAGATAGGCAATTCTATAGAAAATGATAAGATCATATGGAAATCAAATCCGAACCATCATGCTATTCAAGACTCGGGAAAGACACTCTTAGGCAATCGAATACGCTCACTAGGGCTTGCATCTCACCGTTAGCGGTATAAGATTGATAAGATTGGGACTCGACAGACAACCCAGTCAAGTCATATGATGATCACAAAGAATCCAACATATTATCATCCAAACACGAACCAAGACAATGACGGTGTCCAATCAGGCAATGACCATGAACAATATCATGAAATCACGCATTCAAGAACGACACAAGACGACAATCTCCCGGTAAATGAAACGCACTAGCATCGTGTCCCAGCAAGAATGATTAAAAGGCATCCACGGGATGACATTTCCCTGAACGCATACACGATGACATTTCGTATATGTAGACTAGTTTCCTTCTGGTAGGAACGATAATTAAACGGCTCCTAATCTAAACCTGGCCAGATTCTCGGAATCACATTTTCCGATTCGACATGCGATAAAGCGTTTCGCATCCAAGACTCGGGCTTATAAAATATATGCCGAGTACCCCAAATTCGGTAGATCAATTCACGAAAGAGGCGAAAAAACAGCTCAAGCCTCATAACATGCGGTACGCTACATGCAAATAACACCACCTCGCAAGTACACAACATTTGACTGCCGGGTCGAACAACGCATAGCGTTCAACTCCCAACAACGTCGTCGTATGCCCACTAACACATGCAATTAAGCAGTAGGATACCTCTTCGTTCCGACATTCCAGCCTTACGAACGGAAAGGTAGCCAAGGGAATGAGAATACAAAGCACAAGACAAAATAGTGCTCCAACCGACTCATTTGTAAAAACCGACTCAAAGTGGGAACATATCGAAAACCGTCACAAAACATGTGATACATGCGAAAGAGATATCATATACCCAAAACATGAATATTATAAGACATTACGTAAAATTATACGATAAACCGATCATGCGAACTAATATAAATTACGAGTTTTTGAAGTTGAAGGAAAAATATACAGCCGTGTTCCAGGCCGGGCAGGAGACCGGCGGCCGGTGGGCCGGCTCAAAACACAGGCAAAAACTCAAAAACAGAGAAAAGGGGTCTGGGCCGGTCAGTCGACCGGCGGCCGGTCGACCGGCACAGCCAATCATACCAAACTCAAAACTTCAATACTGATGTGTTCCAGGCCGGTGGGTTGACCGGTGGCCGGTTGGCCGGCCTGGAGCCCCTCTTCATGCAAAACCCAGTTTCAGAAATGGGTTTCTGGAGTGTTCTCAGCCGGTGGTCAGACCGGCGGCCGGTCGACCGGCTGGGAACACTTCTTCACCCGAGAGCTTCCAATTCTCAACCAATTCATTTCAAAACTCAATTATACTTCCAATAATCATCAACAATCAACATATATCATCAATAATCATCATATAACATCATTCATTAATCATAGCATAGTATCTAAACTTCCTAATCGTAATCTAATACGATTTTCTAGCATATAAACATGTAAAACACGTAAGTAATACCGAGTACCCCTTCACCGTTACCTTTGAGCGTCTCTAATGATCGTCAAGCTCCTCTTCTATAAGGAAATAGTCTTTGTCGGGATCTTGGAGGTCGCCACCTACAAATAGATCGTAAAAAGATGAATAAAGTTCATCTTGAGAAAGACGGAATGCTTAAAAAGCGAGAAAGACGATAATTTTATTATCAATACGGATAGAGGAAGGTACGGGAGGAAGAATAAGATAAACTTACGTAAATTCTATTGAGTAACGAAGAAGTTACGTAAATTCTAAGCTTGAAATCAAAGAGGGAAATATTGCTTAAGGAAGAAGAAAGAAAATGTGTTTGATTTTTGTGAGGAAATGAAATATTAGGTTAAGGAGTATGAGTTGTGTGAGTTATGAGAGAAAAAGTCAAATACGATTTCCAAAGTCCAGAAAAGTCAACCTAGACTTAAGACGGCTTTTTCATGAAATCTTGCAGAAATTCCAAATACGAACTCGGAAATTCTAAATTCGACTCGGAACTTAAAATTATAATTTAAAACTTAAAATTACTGAAAACGTTTCGTAAAATATTTCTACTAGAAAAATAGGGTACATTTCCGGGTGTTACATTATATCCTTGAACGACCAATCGAGCCTTATTACGAACTATAACTCCTGAGTCATCCAATTTATTTCTGAATACCCATCGAGTACCAATCAAAGTTCAATTTTTAGGACGTGGCACTAGATGCCAAACTTTATTGCGTTCGAACTGTTGAAGCTCCTCTTGCATTGCCACGATCCAGTCGGATTCTGCAAGTGCTTCTTTGATGTTGGTAGGCTCACTACAAGAAATCTTGATTCAGGCGACTGTAATAAGGCGACTGACACTAGTAGTCGCCAATTTGGCGACTGAAAATAAAATCGGGCGACTGAAAATAGTCGCCAATTTGGCGACTACCACAAAGACTCAGAATTTTATCATAAAACCTCGGGCGACTGAAATCAGTCGCCAAATTGGCGACTGATAAGCCAATTGGCGACTGAAATCAGTCGCCAATTTGGCGACTACCCATTTCAGTCGCCATTTTGTGTATTATTCCAGAATCGCAAACTCATCCGCACACTTTGCTTTCATCAATCTTCTTCAAACTCGAAAAACCCGAAAAACCCCAATACACAATCGCCACCACCACTCCCTCAACCACCACTCCGACCACCACTCCGACCACCACTCCGACACTAGCTCCACCGGATCTTTGTGCTCTCCTTTTTCTTGTGTTGCTTTGTTTCTTCTAATTGGTGAAGGTATATTTGTTCTAATTTCAATCCTTCAATTAATTTAGTTTGTTTGTTTAATTTGTGATTCCTACTTGTATTTAGTTGATTTTATATGTTTATATAAACATTTGTGATGATTATTGGTTTAGATGTTAAGTGTTTGTTGCAAATTGAATCCTTAGATTCATTGGGGGTTTTTGATTAGTGGTAGTGTTGTTGATATTATTAGTGTTGTTAGTATTAATTTTGTTGGTATTGTTAATTTTGATTTGGGTTAGTGTTGTTAGTAATGGGGATTTGATAATTTTCATGATTTGTGTTAGTGTTGGTAGTATAGGGGTTTTGGTTAGTGTTTTTTTATTAGTTTTAGTATGTTAATAATATTAGTGTTATTAGTATTATTTTGTTAGTATGAATGATTTTGATTTGTGTTAGTATACTAGTCTTAAGGTTTTGATAAATATGATTGTTTGTGTTAATGTTGTTAATATTTGGGGTTTTGATTAGTGTTAGTATTTTTTGTACTTGGTGTCTTGGTTAATGTTTAGATTAAAATGAAGAGATTGGAGCGTACATGAATGTACGAAGATAGAATTGATAAGAAAAGACGTCCTACCGCTAGATTTATAAAGGGGGTTGCCGAGTTTATTGAATTTGCTAGACAACAAGACGAGTATGATTTAGTAGCACTGAAACTTAGGTGTCCGTGTATTAAATGCAAAAACATGAAATATCTACATGACATTGAGGTTCAAGAACATCTTTATACAAACGGGTTTTGTCCAAACTACTACAATTGGATTTCTCATGGAGAATTATTTTTTTCACTTCCCGAACAATCCCAAATCCCACAAAATGAGAACCCATATAGAGATATGGTAGTTGATGCATTTGAGTCTAATATTTTCAATAATGATCATATACCAATGAGTGAAGAAGAACCACACCCACAAGCAAAAGCCTGTTTTGATATGTTAAAGGCGAGTGAAAAACCATTATATGAAGGGAGCAAAATGTCATTGTTAGAAGCCGCCTCTAGGATAGTAACTTTGAAATGTGAGTACAATTTGCCATTTACTTGTGTTGATGGCATGGCTTCTTTGATTGAGGATGTTATCCCCGATAATAATGTCATGACCCGATCATTCTACAATACCAAAAAAGTAGTGAAAGGTCTAGAACTTCCGCATTACAAGATTGATGCATGTCCCGATGGATGTATGCTCTTTTGGAAGGATGATGCTTTGCTTGACAAGTGTAGTAAATGTGAAAATGCTAGATATAAGACAATTGAGGGAAGTATTGTCTTGAAGGGTAAAAAGGGAAAGAATGAAAAAAAGAGAGGTGAAAAGAGTAAGAAACCAATACCTGAAAATCCCGTAACTTACTTTCCTCTAGCTCCTAGACTTCAAAGAATGTTTGCTACCAAAAACATTGCCGAGCAAATGAGATGGCACAAGGAAAATCCCCGTACTCCGGGAAAGATGTGTCCTCCGAGTGATGGAGAGGAATGGAAGCGGTTTGATATGCTTTACCCCGACTTTGCTGAGGAACCCCGTAATGTGCGACTTGGCCTTTGTACGGATGGTTTTGCTCCATTTTGCCAGTTTGGTAGAAAGTACTCTTCTTGGCCCGTAATGGTCACTCCATACAACTTACCACCTTGGTTATGTATGAAAAAACAATTCATCTTCTTGTCACTAATTATTCCTGGTCCTGATAATCCAAAAATCGCCTTAGATGTTTATTTGCAACCTTTGGTGGAAGAATTGAAACAATTTTGGGAAGTAGGTGTGCAAACATATGATGTGTCTTTAAAGCAAAATTTTCAACTAAGAGCTTCATTGTTGTGGACCATTAATGATTTTCCCGCCTACGGTATGCTATCTGGATGGTCTACCGCGGGAAAAAAGGCATGTCCTTGTTGCATGTGTAACACCCGGAAATATACCCTATTTTTCTAGAGAAAATATTTTACGGAAACTTTTCAGCAAATTTAAGTTTTAATATAGAATTTTATGTTCCGAGTCGAATTTAGAATTTCCGAGTTCGTATTTGGAATTTCCGCGAGATTCCATGAGAATCCCGTTTAAGGCGAGTTTGACTTTTCTTGACTTTTAAGTCGTCTTTGACTTTTCTTGACTTTTAAGTCGTCTTTGACTTTTCTTGACTTTTAAGTCGTCTTTGTCTTTTCTTGACTTTTGAGCCACCTTTGACTTTTGTTGACTTTTCCGACTCACCCTTTACTTATACTCCCTCCTAACCTTAACCTAATTCATTCTAACACAAACACAAACCAAAACCCTTTCTTCTTCCTCACCATAAACACCAAAAACCTTGCTTCCAATTTTGATCCATCTTTGAATCACCGTATCTCCTTCGTTCCTTATTGAAATTCACGTAAGTTCGTCTTATTCTTCCCCTCTTAGCTTCCTCTATCCGTATTGGTAATAAAATTGTCGTCTTTCTCGCTTTTTAAATTATCCGTCTTTCTCAAGGTGAATGATATTCATCTTTTCTTATGTAATTGTATGTAGGTGGAGACTAGGAAGGTTTAGAAACCGTTTAAAGACGCGAAAAGGTAACGGTGAAGGGTTACTCGATATCATTTACGTGTTTTATGTGATTTCTAGGATAGAAACCGTATTTAGATTATGGTTAGTATGCTTAGAACTTGTGTTGTTGTTGTTGGTTGTTGTTAGTTGTTAATTGATATGAGAATTGGTGATTTGTGATGATAAATGAGGATTTTGTTGTTGATAACATGTTAATTTTTGATCGTCCTTGAATCCCGTGAAGGACGCAGGCTGCGTTGGGGGACGCAGGCTGCGTCGTAGGACGCAGGCTGCGTCGTGGTGACGCAGGCTGCGTCATACGCTGCCAATAGAATTTTTCTTGCACCGACCCCTTTTCGTAAAATGATCATATCTCCTTCGTTACTTGCTTGTTTTGGGCGTGTGACATCTCGTTGGAACCGTAAGAGGATAAGCTATCACCTCCAATTGGAATTTTTGCATTCCCATGTCTAGAAATCTAGTTATGACCGTTTGAAGTGGACCCTTGTTTTCGTTGGTTTCCAAACAACGTTGTTTTGGAGAGGTATCTATGATTTTTATTCATTATGCTTCATAAACTTGTTCTAATGCTTATTTATCATGTGTTGACTCATGTTTATCATATTTAAACTTATATGATTCCCTATTTTCATGTTTTGTGACGGGTTTTGGTATGTTCCCACTTTGAGTCGGTTTTTACAAATGATACGGTTTGAGCACAATTTTGTCGTGTGCTTTGTACTCTCATTCCCTTGGCTACCTTCCCGTTCGTAAGGCTGGAATGTCGGAACGGAGAGGTATCCTACTACTTAATTGCATGTGTTAGTGGGCATACGACGACGTTGTTGGGAGGCGAACGCTATGCGTTGATCGACCCGACCGTCAAATGTTGTGTACTTGCGAGGTGGTGTTATTTGCATGTAGCGTACCGCTTGTTATGAGGCTTGTGCTCTTTTTCGCCTCTTTCGTGAATTGATCTACCGAATTTGGGGTACTCGGCGTCTATGATTGACCGAGTCTTGGATGCGAAACGTGTATCGCATGTCGAATCGGAACACGTTTATGCCGAGAATCTGGCCAGGTTTAGATTAGGAACCGTATTATTATCGTCGACCTACCAGGAGGAAATTAGTCTACATATACTAAATGGATTGAATCGGTGTATGCGTTCAGGGAAGGCTTTTCTCCCGTGGATGCCCATAATCATACTTGCCATGTACACGGTGCTAGTGCGTTTCATTTACCGTGAGAGATGTCGTCTTGTGTCGTCTTTGAATGCGTGATTTCATGATATTGTTCATGGTCATTGCATGATTTGGCACCGTCATTGTCTTGGTTCGTGAATGGATGATATTATGTTGGATTTATTGTAATCATCGCATGACTTGACTTGGTTTGTCTGTCGAGTCTCAATCTTATCAATCTTAAACCGCTAACGGTGAGATGCAAGCCCTAGTGAGCGTATTCGGTTTGCCTAAGAGTGTCTTCCCCGATTCTTTGTATAACATGATGGATTCGACTTGACTTCTTATGCTCTTATCATTATATATTGAATTGCCTATCTATCCTTATCGTATCTCACATGTATATCTATATGTATGCATGCTCTACTTTTGTATTTCCTTCTATGTACGTTTAATGTGATATGGCTGGGAGAACCCGGAGTTACTCCCCACTGATTGTGGCGTTCATGTTTTTCATGAATGAACAGGTTGCTTGCATGGATGGCTTTTTGCTTATGCTATTTTGGGGTTCGGGTGTGAGCTAGCGGGCGTTGTCCCTGGATGAAACACCTCTAGACGTTGTTTAGCTAGTTGCTAATTACTTTGTCTTTTGTTAACACTTTGAGAGACTACGTCTCTTGTGGTATTTTTATTTAGTTTGTAATATTTTGACACTCCTCGTATTTTTCTATCTTGCATGTATAAAGGTTTTTAAAATACCGTATTTCCGCAGTTTACTTCATATGCTTGTATGTTTTATATTTCCGCATTCGCGAGGGTTGTCACAGCATGTACCAAAGCAAAGCATTTTCGCTACCTTGTTCCAAAAACGTGAGTTGGTTTGATTGTCATAGACAATTCTTACCGGAGGGGCATGCCTTTAGGAGCAACAAAAAAGCTTTCAGAAAAGGTAAAGTGGAGCGGAATCATGCTTTAGATCGACTTTCGGGGGATAAGGTGTGGGATATGGTTTGTGATTTGTCACGTAGTATTGATTGTACTAAAGCAGAGACGGAGGTGCTGAAGAAGAAGAAAATTGGTTGGTTTAAAAGAAGCATTTTTTGGGATCTTCCTTATTGGAAGACGATGTTAATTAGGCACAATTTGGATGTAATGCATATAGAAAAGAACTTCTTTGAGCAACTGATTCACACGATTATGGATGTAAAGGGAAAGACTTGTGATACTGTTAAATCACGAGAAGATTTGAAGACAATTTGTCATCGTCCCAATCTTCACATTCGTAGCGATGAGTCTAAGGCAAAATGTATTTTTACACTTGACAAAGCTGAAAGGAAGGTATTATGTGAGTGGTTAAGAAAGTTAAAATTTCCTGACGGATATGCATCCGATTTTAGTCGATGTGTTGATATGAAGGAGCTAAAGTTGCAAGGCTTGAAAAGTCATGATTGTCATATCTTCATGGAACGATTATTACCTGTATCTTTGAGACATCTCCTCCCCACTCCTGTGTGGAATGCAATTGTTGAGATAAGTCAATTTTTTCGAGATTTATGTTCGTCTTCAATATGTGTTGATGACATGATTCGTCTTGAGGAGCAAATACCAGAGATATTGTGTAAGTTCGAGATGATATTTCCTCCATCATTTTTTAATTCCATGGAGCATGTACCGATACATTTGCCTTACGAAGCCAAAGTTGGAGGCCCCGTCCAATATAGGTGGATGTATCCATTTGAAAGGTAACATCACTAAGTAGTAATTAAATTATAATTATTATCGTACTATCTCTTTAATTGATTTAATATTTATATACAAGTCTTAACAACTATTAATCCTATCAATTATTGAATAGGTTTCTTAATCACGTGAAGAAGAAAATTGGTAACAAAGCTCGGGTTGAAGGTTCAATATGCAATGCGTATTTAACGGAAGAGATTGCAAATTTTTGCTCTCTTTACTTTGAAAAACATATTGAAACCAAAGCAAAAAACTTGAGTGTTGATAAAGCGGATGAACTTGAGACAAGTTTACCCGAGTTTTTCCAAATGCATGATGATGAGGGTTGTTCATCAATTGGGGGAACAAGATATTTGGATGACAAAGAATATGATCGTGCTCACCTTTACGTTCTTTCTAATTGTGAGATTTTGGAATCATATGAAACGGAGTTTGTGAATGATTTCATTAAAGCACATCCTAATGTGAATAGAGATGATGTTTGGAGTAACCATGAGGATCAATTTGCAGCATGGTTTCGGAACCATGTAATTGAGTTAAATATCCAAGATGATTTGATAAGGACTTTGGCCTTTGGTCCTTCACGAGAGGTGAAAACGTGGAATCGTTACTCGGTCAACGGATTTAATTTCCATACATTCAACTACGGTAAGAATAAGGCTAGGTGCAATTATGGTGTTACTATTTCTTCTCTTGATGACAACGAATACTATGGTATAGTTGAGGATATCTTTGAGTTGAGCTATAATGGGCGTGAGCGTTCTTATAATACTGTCTTATTTAAGTGTGAATGGAAGGATAACTCTGTGGCCGGTATGAAAGTTCATGAACGTTATAAAATCGTCGAAGTGAATCATACCCGGACATACTCAAAGTATGATCCATTTATACTCGCACATCAAGCCAATCAAGTATATTTCGCTTCTTATCCAAGCACGAAGAATGATCGAAATCAAAAGCAGTGGTGTGCAATCTTTAAGACAAAAGCACGCTCACAAGTAGATACAACTTTTTTTCAAGAAGAAATAGTATCTAGCGGGTTTATGTTGTCTCCACCTGATGAGGACATTTATGAGAATGAAAATGAAGAGGGTGAAGGTTTTGAAAACGAGGATGGTAGTGATGGTGAAGTTGACGGTGATGGTGGTGTTGATAGTGATAATGATAATGAATCAAATGGTGATGATGATTACGAATTTGATGATGATAATGATTAATTGGGTAAAGATATATTTATATATATTTTAATTAAGTTTTTTATGTTAGTTGATGTTTTTTTATGTTATTAATAGTTTATGTTTGTTTTTTATGTTATTAACCGTTTCTAACAATTTGAATATTTGTGTACTTGTAGATGGCAGGAGGTCGAGGTAGGCAACGTGGCGGCGGTTCAAACAGACGCCGTAGTACATCTTCAGTCGACGATATGGAGATGGAGGCTATTGATCAGCAGAGTCCGGTAGTGGTCGAGGAATCGACCAATGACGATGAGTCCTCGGATCAGACATCGGAGATGATCCAGTTCACGCCGGAAGGGAAGATGATACTTGGTCCTGCGGGGTTTTGGTAAGACAACCACCAATGTCTTTAATTTATTATTTTATAATTATATTACATTATTTACCATAAATGCATACTATTCCATAATTTATTTTACAGGTTTTCGTCTCAAAAGGTTGTACGCGGTTGTACTCAAAGTACAAAGATGAAGATGACGGGGGTTGCTCCTACTTGTTGGACCAAGGCTACCTCTGCACAAAAAGAGGAATGGTTCAATAATTTTAGGGTATATTATTTTTGTTTATATTTTCTTACATTATTATAGTTTTTAAATAATAATTTATTTTACTAATACTTACCTTTTAAATTGTAGAAAACATTTGACTGGCCGGCCGGAATAGAGTATATTGTACGTCAAAGGTACAATGAGACGTGCACTAGACGGTTAAGGGACAACATGTATAAGGTTGTCAAGAGGAAGAAGGAGCCGGAGCATATGAGAGGTATTTAATTGTTTTTGTTATTTGTATATAGTTATAATTTTACACATTTTGTCATATTTTATAATACTTATTTAACTTGTAGGTGGTGCATATGAAGATATGCTTAAATATCGTGAAACTGCGGAGTTTCAGGCTAGGTCGGCCCAAGCATCCAAAAATAAAAAAGGAGGAAAGAAAGATGGAGCGGCTGAGCCGTCGCATCACGCAGGATCTCGATCTTTCCTGGACCTAGTTTTGGGTGTAAGTTATAATTTCCACTTTTTCCTCAATTTGAAAATTATATCTTAAATTCTTTTTATTATTAAAATCTTCTAATACAAGTCTTTAATTTCTTCTTTTAGAAGGGTAAGAAGAAAAAAGCTAACACGCCCACAGCTCCGGAGCTCTTCCTTGACACCCATTCCCGACTTGAAAACAATAGAAGATATTGGATCAAACCAAGAGATAAGGATTTATATGTAAGTTTCAAACCATTTTTGTATTTTTACATTAAGTTCAATTTTTTGAATGTTTAACAAATTTCAATTTGTAGCTATTTTTAATAACAATGTTTATATTTTGTAGGAAGCATTTTCCGCCGAGAAACTTAGGCAACCCGACAAGTCCGATAACGAGATTTGGTTCGACTTGGCAAAGGGTTTCAAGAAGGGCAATGTCTACGGGATTGGGTCGGCAAAGGAAGCATTTTACGAAACTCCAAGGGGAAGAATGTCGTCCACCTCAAAGCAAACCTACGAGCCGACAGTCGTGGGAAGACTCCAAGCCGCACTTGACGAGGAAAGAAGAAAATATGCGGAAAGGGATGAGGAATTAAGAATAATGAAAGAAAAATTCAAGGCTTGGGAAAGCAGGTTCGACAACTGCAACCAAGGTCCGCCTCCCTTTCGGCGGGATTATGATGAAGGCAATGGAGGTGGTGGACTGTTTAGCGAATCCAATATAAACCTAGGCTTCTGATATTAGTTTAGACTTGGGAAACTTGTGCTTTTTTAAACTCGATTTGTTAACGATTTGTAAACTTGAAACAGTTTTCTTTATCTATATGAGGATGTTGGTTTCACATCGTGTTGTTGTAAATTTGTGAAATTATGGTTCTTTTCTTGTATACTTGCAGGTATGGTATGGTAACGAAATGGCAGGATGAAAACAGAAATTTTCTTGCAATATCACAGGTTTTTTGGCGACTGAAATGTTCATTTGGCGACTACTTTCAGTCGCCAAACCCCCTGTATTTTGCCAAATTATAAGGCCTTTTGGCGACTAAATGGCGACTGACATCAGTCGCCAATTTGGCTACTGAAAGCCATAGTAGTCGCCAATTTGGCGACTGATGGCGACTGATTTCAGTCGCCAATTTAGCGACTACAAAGCCTATCAGTCGCCAATTTGGCGACTACTTTTCAGTCGCCATTTCGCCAATTTGGCGACGCTTTTTTCAGTCGCCAAATTTGGCGACTAAAAGTAGTCGCCCGAATTTTTTTTTGGCGACTAATGACTGCGACTGGGTCTGGGCGACTGATTTCAGTCGCCAAATTCATTTTAGCGACTGAAATTAGTCGCCAATATCAGTCGCCTGAAAGTTGTTTTCTTGTAGTGGCTCTATGGTAGACAGAAAAGAATAGAATGAACAAAAGTTATTTAATGTTTGTCTTGTTTGAACTCCCTTGTTCAAACTTCCTAGGATACTATCCATAGGATGAGAACTCTTATATTTCCATTTCTTAGAGTTCCTAGGCTCATCATCATCTGATGAACTCTCACTTTCCTCAAATGATTCATAGTCAAGATTGGTTCCCCCTAAGTTGGACTCCGGGGTTATATCTAAAGTTGGTACAACTTTAGTTATAATATCTTGATCTGGGTCCAAAGTTATAGCATCATCAGTTATAACTTCGGTTTCCTTTTCCTTGTTTTGAGAAGAGACATTCGTATCATCAACTATTGTCTCATTTCTCTTTTCAAGATCATTTGTGGATTTATCAAGTTCATCATTGATTCCTTCAATAACTTCTTCATCAACTTCTGGTAAATCATCCCTTGAAAGGCGAAAGTCTGGATCATTCATGTCTTCTTCTTCTTCATTCTGTTCAACTTGCTCAGGCACATTATCTTCATCAAATATAACATGAACACTTTCTTCCATGCACAAAGTTCTTTTGTTAAAGACTTTAAAAGCTTTACTATGATTAGAATAGCCAACAAACACAGCTTCGTCACTTCGTGGATCAAATTTGCTTAAATGACTTTTTCCATTATTATGAACAAAAAAAATTTACTACCGAAGCAACGAAGGTGAGCTATATTGGGTTTTCTCCCACTTAAAAGTTCTTAGGGAGTCTTTTTGAGAATTAGTCTAATCATAGCTCTATTGTGCACATAGCATGCGGTACTAATGGCTTTGGCCCAAAAGTTCTTAGGAAGGCCACTACACAAGAGCATTGATAAGTAGTATTTTAGTAGCGTTTAACCCCTCATTTATGCTACTTATTTGACTCGTTATTGCGTACTTTAATTGTTAAAAGCTCATTTTACTAATTATTTAGATTTTATTAGTTTTGTTACCCTTATTGTAAATAATTGTTAATTTTCTAGATTTTACACTACTTTTCGTCTTAACATTTTTTCGTAGGTACCGATTCGGGAATTGAGTGAGACGAAAAAATAAAATAGGTTAAGAAGAGGAATAATGGGCCATGAAAAGACATATACTCCATGCACTGCATTATTAAATTTTGGTAACTCAGTGTCAAAGTCAAAAGGTCAACAGCTTGACCTCAAACTCTCCATACAGCCATACTCAAGCATCCCAGTTCATCGTTACCTTCAACTGCCATGGCCACCACCACGCACTCCGTGCTGCTCCCCTTCTCCTCCATCGCAGCAGCTCCGTCGATCGTACCTGTCCCCATTACCAGCATGACAACCACCGTCGTCCTCCATCGCTCCAGCCGTGGCTCGGGCTTACAGCCACCAATCGAAACCCAACAGCGGCATCAACAACAAGCAGCGACAACAAATAGGGGTCCCAGCCGGTCGACCGGCAGACTGGATACCGGCTGGTGACCACCTCCTCATCCTTGGCTTGCGCGGAAATCAAACAACAAAGAACAATGGGTTCCCAGCCGGTCCACCGGCAGCCGGGTGGCCGGCTGGAGCCCCCTCGCAATCAATTATACCCCTTTTGAAGCAGAAGGTGCTGAGCCGGTGATCTGGTCGGCGGCCGGTCGACCAGCTCAGACTCCCTCTTTATTTGTATCACGCGTGAAACTGATGTAGGATTGTTTTTGAATGAATAGAAAAAAGCAGAAAACAAAAGAAAGAGAAGAAGACAAAAAGAAAACAAAACAAAAGAAAGAGAAGAAGAAAAAATAAAAGAAAAGAAAAGCAGGAGGGTGTGGGGGACGGAAAAACGAGTCAAAGAAACCAAAAAACATAGACCACCCATTATTAGACTAGGTTAGATATTTTTAGAGAGGGCGGTAGACCATTAGACAGAAGAAAAACAAGAGAAAAAAAATAATAGGAGTAGGTAGTAGTAGTTAGAAGACTCAATTATCATCTCCTCTAAAAATTAATTTAGATCTAGTTTTATTATATATAATAGATTAATTATTCCGGGACAAGATTCAATCTTTATGCAATTAATTCTTCATTCTAGTTCACTACACAATTTCCTTCAAGTTGGGTATAATTTTCTTTCCCTTTTCATTTTATTATTGTTAATCTCATGTCTTTGTTTAAGTATATTTTAGTTGTTAATTTCATTAAAGTTTGTTACTTTGTTATTTAAATCATGTTTATGTTCTTTTTATTGTTAGTGAGTGGTTTAATTACTTTAGTTTTCACCATGTTAGAGTAGATTATTGCTAGGGTTAAAGGGGATCTTAAGTGGGATTAAATGGGTTTAATTATTGTGTTTTGTTAAGAGTAATTTTGTGGGTTACTCGTCTTTAATCTTATGCACACTCCATGTTCGATGAAATGCTTGAAGTGAAAACTTGAGTCTTTCTCTATTTTTATTCACTACTCTTTAAAGCGAAAGCTTAGACTAGTAGTAATTAGACGGCATGATTTTGATAGGATTGGCCTAATATGAGCGATAGCTTGCTTAGACCCGACCTAAGGGACCTCTTAGACCGAAAGGTTGAGACTTTACCTAGACTTGTACCCATCTTAATTACCTTATTTTGTATATGTTAAGCCTTGGATGTTTTCCTCTTGTCTTGTGCATTTAATATGTTTGTTGAATTGCTTAAATGAAAGATTGGCATTTCTTATCGTGTAGACTCGTCATGGGCGAAAGCCCTTGACTTGTTTGTTGACCGCACTTGACAAGTGGGTTGAGAATGGCTAAGGCGAAAGCTTGGCTAGACTCGACTCAAGGACCTTCTCTCATTGAAAGATGGAGACACACCTTGACCTCATCCTTCGTTTCACCTCTCATTTTGTCTTAGACTTGACCCCACCTACTTAAGTGAACCCGAGACCCTAGCTGCCTCTCCTCATTTGTGTTCTTTGTTTAGTTTATGTTTACTAGTTTTTAATTCATTAGCTTATTATTATCACTCACATTGTTTGTTTGACTAAACTAGAATAAAACCGAGACTTATAGCCTAACCCCACCGTCCTTTGTGGTTCGACCCCGACTTCCGCTATCACATTAGTTGGGTTTTACAAATTGTTTTTCCTTGGGCGGTGCGCGACAAACCGCTCATCAAAATGGCGCCGTTGCCGGGGATGGTGCTTTGTTAGATGTAAGTCTTAGTTTAGTTTTGGGATTAGTCATATTTTATTGCTTTGAAAAATTGAAAAAAAAAAATTGTTTATTTATTACTTGCATTTTTAGTTTATAATTAGTCATTTGCATTTAGAGTCTTATACTCCACCATGTCTTCGTTCAATATTTATCAAGATGAAAATGAACCATTCCATGAGTATCTTGCTAGGTTTGATTCTTATATCTCTGACGGTGCTTCTCGTGGCTACTTTCTTACCGAGTTTGAGGCGCTTTGCGCTTTATGTTCGGGCATGAATTCTGAAACTTGTAATTTGGCAAATTATATGAGTTGTGATCGAGTCTTTAACATGAATTGTATAGACTTTTGGAATTTCATAGAATTCATGGCTTTTCAATGCGAGGAGGTAGCTCACCAAGAGTATTTGTTTAATGATTCGACTCAAATGAATGATTCTTTTCCTCTTGATAATGAGCATAATATCCAATCTCAACATGTTCCCCTCTTCCCCAACAA
The DNA here is from genome assembly GCA_022085475.1 of Heliosperma pusillum. Lineage (NCBI taxonomy): Eukaryota > Viridiplantae > Streptophyta > Magnoliopsida > Caryophyllales > Caryophyllaceae > Heliosperma > Heliosperma pusillum. The sequence goes on from JAIUZE010074013.1 coordinate 28,985, forward strand.
TATGTGTGGTATGCAATCATTCTCACCTACTTGTGATACATGTAGTGGTGTGGGACATACCTCTCAAGTTTGCACTTCACCTTCTTATTTCTCATCTTATCCCAATGTAAATGCAATGTATAATGCCAATATTGAACCTCCTTCTAATGAAAACATTTCACACTTTGATTGTTATCCAACTTCACCTCTTAAACATCAACTCACAGCCAAAAATGACAAAAGTGAGTTCGAGTTTATGAGAATTGATGATCATTCATGTTTGAATAATGTGCATTGTTCTCCTGTCAATGATGATATGAATGATATGTATTTGAATGAGCTTGAGCATGTAACATTTGATGTGAATCTTGATGATGAAAATCGTGTTGACAATGTTGTTGGTTCGAAAAATCCTTGGGATGAGTATGCAATTCTTGATGTGCCTTTGCATGCTAATATGATGAAAGATGATGATGATTTCCATGCCCTTGACTTCTCTTTTGAGCCACCTTGTCTTTTATCAATACAACCCTTGCCCTTCTTATGCCAACCTACACCTTATTTTGTTGAATGTGAGTTGGAAAGTTTCAACTTTGATGAAAATGTGTGGTTGAGTGAACCAAGTTGTCTTGGTTTATGTGAATTAGAGAGGGTATCGTTTGAGGTGAACAATGAGGTGGTGGAGAAGGAGTTAGTCAAGAGGGATGATGAGAAAAACAAGTCTTGTAGTGTTTCTTTGAAGAATATTGAGGATATTGAGGATAAATGAGATATTGAGATCGATATTCTTGAGGGGCCCCTTCTTGAGAAATTTGAGATTGATTTTGGGATGCATAATGAGACTAGTGACAAAGAGAGTGTGAGTATTGATTTTGAGAAGGATTATGAGGTGCATCTACTTGATGGACCTATTCTTGAGAAATTTGAAGCTCCTTCTTGTGGTGAGGATGATTTACTTACCCTCACCAATGGTTTTGATGCAATCTTTGAGGATCTTGAGAGTGATATTGAGGAAGAAGGCATGCTTGAATTGTTGGAAGTTAAGTGGAATGATGAGCTTATTGAGGATGATAGCTTAGAGAAACCCACCTTGACTACCTCTCGTGTTTGGCATGACTCTCCTACTTTCGTTGAGCATCTTGACTCTCCTACTTCTTGTGAGCACACCATCAAAAACCATGATGTCAATGTTAACCTTATTCTTGATGATTCTTATGTGAATGAAGTGTTTGAAATCCATGCCCTTCATAATTTTAATGTATTTGAGGTGTCTCCTCCTCCTTTTAAGAAGGATGTGTTTGAAAAGGAGGGGTGGAAAGAAGAAGTTAGGAACAAGGAGACTACTCAAGTCTCCTATGTTGTTGAATGTCCCGATATCACCCGTTTTTACCATCCTCCTCCCAAAAAAGGAAGAAACATTTTATATTGTTGAATTTGAAATTGATGTGGAGGATGGTGGAAACGGAGATAATTGGAGAAACCTCAAGGATATGAGCTACTATGATGAGGTTAAGGCCATGGGCGGCCTTGTATATAGATTGTGGGATCCCGGATAATTGTTGGATGCATGAGTAGGTTTTGCGGTTTCCTTAAAACCGCGCTTCTTGGGAGGCAACCCAAGCTTTTTATTTATTGTCGTTCTTTCTTTTCTTATTGAAAAATTCCAAAAACATGTTATTTCTTTTCTCCTTCTCCTAGCATTTGGACCATTGAGGACAATGTCCGGTTTAAGTGTGGGGAGGAGATTAGTGTATAGATTATTTTTGAAAAATTTAAAATTTGAAAATTTTTGAAAAAATCCTAAAAATTAGTTTGTATATAGTTTATTTTGTATATATTGTTGTGTGTTTCCTCTTATCTCCATCCATAGGTGCGCCCCACATCATAAGAAGCACGAAATAGGGAAAATGAAGATGTTATGGTGAGATCTTTCCTATTCTCTTCTCCCTTATCTCCTTTTTCTTCTTACTTGTTGTTTGAGGTGGACGGGATGTGTTGATGACGATGTTGTGGATTTTGTTGATTGGGGTGTGTGCCACCTATGTGCTGTTAGGAGATAGCATTAGCTTGTGTGTCATATAGTTGGTTAGAGCATGTGCATTTAGGTTGTATATATGCTAGATTGCATCATGTCATATAGTTGCATTTAGAAAAAAAAAATGGTTTTGAAAAATGTCTATTGTGGAAACTTGACGGATATGCATAATCCACTTTTGCTACTTTTTCATTCATAAAGTGTTCATCTTAATCGTGGAATTTTGGACTCCTTAGGTTGTGCATTTCTAGTGAATTTTGACCCGTCTACTAATGCCGAGTCATGAGTTTGCGCTTACTCCACCTCGACAACCCCAATTGATGTGAATATTCCGTTAGTTGAAAGAATTCTTAGGTGACCGTCTTACTATGCAACCAACCTTGATTCATTGTTCTTCCACTTCTACTCACAAAAAGGAAACAACGCAAACAAGCCAAAAATATTGAGTCAAATATCTTGTTTTCTTGTTTTCGTCGAGGAAATGCAAAACGGAACTTCTAGGGATTCTAGTGGGCCCACATCTAGGGTCCCGCTCAATGCCACTACGGTGGGGATACCCCTATTGTTGGTTCCGACCGCGTGTCCTTGACGAAAATCGTGTGCTATCATGTCAAAAATTGCAAGTCAAAAATGCAACTCAAAAAGAAAGAAAAAGAAAACCAAAAGAAAAAAAAAATGTAGAAATGAAAAATTTCCAAGCAATAAGACTCAAATCTCTTTTTCCTTTAACTTTTCTTGGATCATTTACCCTTGAGTTGCATAGTGAGACGGGACGACCCTTGTGTCTCATTTAGTTGAGAAACGTGAATTCCATATGCTATTGTTCTTAATAACGTCACGGGGATTTCATTTCCATCTTCCGTTTTATCACTTTTGACCAAGCAAATAGTAGACGGGGCTCGAAATTTTTGTTAGACTTGCACCGCTAAGAGGCGAACATTTTTCCATGCTTTATGAGACTAGTGGCTTCTAGGGATCATGCAAATTTTTAGACGGTTTTCCTCATAGATATTTTCGTCACATGGATGAGGCATGTGATTATTCTTTTGCTAGATGCATCCTTATCATGTTATTACATGCTTAACGTTTGGATGTGTCGCAATTTTGAGCAAGCCCCCACTTGCCTTGCAAGGAAACACCACCCCTCATAGTGTTTCGTTGTGAGTTGAAGGGACGGAGAAGGCCCGTTAATTGCCTCTCATCGGATATTATTATGATAACTTAGTTAATTACTCATTTTACATTACGTGTCTTTAGTTTATTTAACGAGCTTACTCGAGGACGAGTAAAGTTTAAGTGTGGGGATATTTGATAAGTAGTATTTTAGTAGCGTTTTACCCCTCATTTATGCTACTTATTTGACTCGTTTTTGCGTACTTTAATTGTTAAAAGCTCATTTTACTAATTATTTAGATTTTATTAGTTTTGTTACCCTTATTGTAAATAATTGTTAATTTTCTAGATTTTACACTACTTTTCGTCTTAACATTTTTTCGTAGGTACCGATTCGGGAATTGAGTGAGACGGAAAAATAAAATAGGTTAAGAAGAGGAATAATGGGCTATGAAAAGACATATACTCCATGCACTGCATTATGAAACTTTGGTAACTCAGTGTCAAAGTCAAAAGGTCAACAGCTTGACCTCAAACTCTCCATACACCCATACTCAAGCATCCCAGTTCATCGTTACCTTCAACTGCCATGGCCACCACCACGCACTCCGTGCTGCTCCCCTTCTCCTCCATCGCAGCAGCTCCGTCGATCGTACCTGTCGCCATTACCAGCATGACAACCACCGTCGTCCTCAATCGCTCCAGCCGTGGCTTGGGCTTACAGCCACCAATCGAAACCCGATAGCACCATCAACAACAACAAGCAGCGGCAACAAATAGGGGTCCCAGCCGGTCGACCGGCAGTCTGGCTACCGGCTGGTGACCACCTCCTCATCCTTGGCTTGCGCGGAAATCAAACAATAAAGAACAATGGGTTCCCAGCCGGTCCACCGGCAGCCGGGTGGCCGGCTGGAACCCCCTCGCAATCAATTATACCCATTTTGAAGCAGAAGATGCTGAGCCGGTGATGTGGTCGGCGGCCGGTTGACCGGCTCAGACTCCCTCTTTATTTGTATCACGCGTGAAACTGATGTGGGATTGTTTTTGAATGAATAGAAAAAAGCAGAAAACAAAAGAAAGAGAAGAAGACAAAAAGAAAAGAAAACAAAAGAAAGAGAAGAAGACAAAAGAAAAGAAAAGAAAAGCAGGAGGGTGTGGGGGACGGAAAAACGAGTCAAAGAAACCAAAAAAAACAAAGACCACCCATTATTAGACTAGGTTAGATATTTTTAGAGAGGGAGGTAGACCATTAGACAGAAGAAAAACAAGAGAAAAAAAAAACAATAGGAGTAGGTAGTAGTAGTTAGAAGACCCAATTATCATCTCCTCTAAAAATTAATTTAGATCTAGTTTTATTATATGTAATAGATTAATTATTCCGGGACAAGATTCAATCTTTATGCAATTAATTCTTCATTCTAGTTCACTACACAATTTCCTTCAAGTTGGGTATAATTTTCTTTCCCTTTTCATTTTATTATTGTTAATCTCACGTCTTTGTTTAAGTTTATTTTAGTTGTTAATTTCATTATAGTTTGTTACTTTGTTATTTAAATCATGTTTATGTTCTTTTTATTGTTAGTGAGTGGTTTAATTACTTTAGTTTTCACCATGTTAGAGTAGATTATTGCTAGGGTTAAAGGGGATCTTAAGTGGGATTAAATGGGTTTAATTATTGTGTTTTGTTAAGAGTAATTTTGTGGGTTACTCGTCTTTAATCTTATGCACACTCCATGTTCGATGAAATGCTTGAAGTGAAAACTTGAGTCTTTCTCTATTTTTATTCACTACTCTTTAAAGCGAAAGCTTAGACTAGTAGTAATTAGACGACATGATTTTGATAGGATTGGCCTAATATGAGCGATAGCTTGCTTAGACCCGACCTAAGGGACCTCTTAGATCGAAAGGTTGAGACTTTACCTAGACTTGTACCCATCTTAATTACCTTATTTTGTATATGTTAAGCCTTGGATGTTTTCCTCTTGTCTTGTGCATTTAATATGTTTGTTGAATTGGTTAAATGAAAGTTTGGTATTTCTTATCGTGTAGACTCGTCATGGGTGAAAGCCCTTGACTTGTTTGTTGACCGCACTTGACAAGTGGGTTGAGAATGGCTAAGGCGAAAGCTTGGCTAGACTCGACTCAAGGACCTTCTCTCATTGAAAGATGGAGACACACCTAGACCTCATCCTTCGTTTCACCTCTCATTTTGTCTTAGACTTGATCCCACCTACTTAAGTGAACCCGAGACCCTAGCTGCCTCTCCTCATTTGTGTTATTTGATTAGTTTATGTTTACTAGTTTTTAATTCATTAGCTTATTATTATCACTCACATTGTTTGTTTGACTAAACTAGAATAAAACCGAGATTTATAGCCTAATCCCACCGTCCTTTGTGGTTCGACCCCGACTTCCGCTATCACATTAGTTGGGTTTTACAAATTGTTTTTGCTTGGGCGGTGCGCGACAAACCGCTCAGCAAGCATAGTGCGAGCCATTTTCTCTAGTGTTCTATTTATACGTTCAACAACACCGTTTTGTTGTGGGGTTCGTGGTGCAGAAAAGTTATGTCCTACATCATTCTCCCTAGAATATTATATAAAAGCTTGATCATCAAATTCGGTGTCATGATCCGTACGAATGGAAACTAACTTTTTATCATACTTGTTTTGGGCAAGCTTCATTAATACTACAAACTCATCGAAAGTTTCATCTTTAGTCAACAGAAAGATAGGCCATACATATCTTGAGTAGTCGTCGACTAGGACGAATACGTACCTTGATCCAACACGGCTTTTGACTTTCATAGGTCCACACAAATCCATGTGTACTAACTCAAGTGGACGTTCTGTACTTACTACTCATTTTGGTTTGAATGAAGATCTAACTTTTTTACATCGGGCACATGAGTCACATTTTTTCTTGTTCGAATTTGATTGAGGGTAAACCCTCAACTAAATTCCACAGTTTGAGTTTCTTTAAAATTGTTGGACTAATGTGTGCAAACCTCTTGTGCCACAAGCATGAATCATCTACAGTAACTTTCATGCACGTAAAGGAACTTGTAGTAATTTTGTTTAAATCAATCATATACACATTCCTTTTACGCAGACCTTCTAAAATAACATTACTAGTACCTTCAATTATGATGCGACAAACATTTGAATGAAAAACATTACTAGTACCACGTAAGCTTAGATCCTTCTGGGTACTTGTCACGTTATTGCATTGACCTACTAATTTGACCAACTCAACAATAATCAATTTTACTCAACTTAATCGATCGTTCCTCTTGCGAGGGCACTTTCTTTACATTTGAGTCGAGCTGTCACTAAATCGATAACTTTAGTTCATATCTCGTTTCGTCAACATGTAAGTCTGCGGGTGTTTAATCCCATGTTTTTTATTGTATCTTTATTTTAATTAATGTAAGATTCAAGTCGGAAGTATGTCAAAACCCTTTTTAAAACCTTTATTAGTTTTCATTATTTCTTATAAATCATCTTTCATTATAACTTCATATTTAGATAAGTTTGTCCTCACTTGGATCCCTAATAGTCAATATTAGTGGATTTTAGTCATCTATCAAATTGTGTATTTCGAGGATAGATCCGTCTATATTTAATCTCTAGATTCGTCTTTAATATAACTAGTGTAATTTAATATGTTAAATCACTTAAATTTGACTTGTAGATCATTGATAAACCGTAAATCACCAACGAACACTATTTTTTTGCGATTCTGGCTTCACAGCCAGAACCCAACTCAGCAATAGATGCACAGAGTGTTGCGCCTCTTCCAGAAGACGCGCCTTCTTCTGCGCCTGTACCGGGTTGGTTTATGTCTCTGAAATTCCTGGTTCGCTTTGACGTAGTTAAATTAGGTAATTAAATGACTATTATTCGTATTATCACTGCTAATCTGATTCGTTTAGTTTTATTAATTCTTTTCTTTCTTTCAATTAATCTCTCAAGCGTATTCCCGACATAGATCATATATTCGTTGTAATCGATTGTAATATTTCTTTTATAGTTCTATTTAATCATTATATGATTTAATTACTTATGTTCTCACATGCAATTCGATCTAAATCCTACTTCGACCTAATTAATTAATAAACTACATGTTCAACTGACATAGTCTAAGTTCACAAGCTAGGATTAAAACTTGGATGTTGCATAGCATGCATTTAACCGACAACACATCGATAACAGAAGCGTTTACCTAATCATTAGTAGAGGCCGCTATCGAGGCAGGCGGGATAAGGTGTTCGATCAAAAGAACTCCCTAATACGTACCCACACCCCTTACTCCAGATCTTTGTGAACATTCGTGTTCATTGACATCCACGAGAGTCATTCTAGACATAGAATGCTAAGAGTAACGAGTTCTTAGTGTTCATGTCATTTCTTTGTGTCTTGACATGACATAAAGTATTCGAACGTTTCCAACTTTCCACAAAAGTTGGTGGCGACTCCACAAATGCGTGTATTCACGCTTATCCCTCGTTTCTCCAGCCGTGGTACCCCGTGCACCACAGTTTTGGAAAGGATAGCGAAACCCGTGTATCACACTTATGCACATATAAATCCCGAGTCATCCATATCTATAACAAAGTAATGACCAAAGGTGCCAAAAAAACAAATTCAAAGGCACGGGAAATAGAAAACGTAGCTCAAATCAAGAGATGTTACATGATACTGTATCCGACAAAACCAATTACCTTTCGATCTTGCAAGACAAATTAGTCGGAATCTCGCGGATTCACTCATACACTCAAATGTGTTTGAAAGGTGAGTTTTGTAAAGATAGAAAGAAATAGAAACACTCACTCAACTTATGAAACATGCATGCATTCTAATGTGATAGTAGTTTCCCCAACTAATACGCATTCGCAATAAAACCAAAGTACATGAATCAAGGACAATAAGGGAGGCTGAAGGTATAAAAGTGGGTTATGCCAAGGCACGTATGGGAATGTGGGGCTAAGACCGGTAGTCGCATCGACACTTACCAAACCAATTCTACAATATTAAAAACACAAACTAATTCCTAATTAGAGAAATCATCTTAAACTTTGACAACACAAAAGAGATATCGATAGTACTATCTAAATATGCATTAGACTCTAGAAAATTCCCTTTCATTTTTCTTTAAACAATTCAATTGAAGCAACTTACTTTTTTTTCTTTTCATCTCTTTTCCCGATTTCTTTTTTTCTTTTCTTTTCGAATTTTTTCTTTTTTCTTTTCTTTTGCTTCATACAACTTTTCTCAACAAAGGGAATAATACACAATTGCTCACAAAAGCTTACTACACCCACTTTGACAATATAAGTCCCAACCCAACCATAGTAGCAAGATAGGCATGAAAAATAAGCAACTGCGACTGTCCCGATAAGTTAGGCAAATTTTGGAATGTAGCTATTAGATGGATTATAAAACAGGCTACAAAGGCTCAAACGAGCTAAACATAAAGAACTTAATAATAAGGGTATAAAATCAAGTCTTTTTTTCTATGTGAGGCTTATTGAATGATAAGAACCGCCTTTCCTCATGTACTTTATCAAATGAATGCGGAAAAGTATCAAGAAATTAATGTCACACTTATGCAATTTGACGTTACATATTCCACAAGGAGTACCACACTCAAAGACCTAATGACAATGAGACCACTTTATTAATGTTCCTGGCCTAGGAAGCTCTATAGAGCTCAGAAACTTAAGTGGTTTACCAACATAATTTGTCTAATCTAATTAGCAAAAGGCATGTCAAATACGGTCAAGACTAGATCATTGAACTTTGTTTTCAAGATAACATGTCAAAACAATGTATATGGATGGCTTAGATGGGATTCAAATGCAAAAATAATGCAAATTATCATCATTGTTATTCAATTTCACTAAGACTCGACCTTATAAAATAAATAACATGTTTTTGGATTTTGTAAATTGGATTTTGTAAATTTGATTTTTATGGATTATGTTTTTTAAACACACAACATAAATAAACACACGACATAAATAAAGACTCCTCCCCCAAACCTAAATGTCACAGTGTCCTCAATGTGACGCTACAACACAACAATCACACAACATATCTAACAACGCAGCCTATAGGACACTACAAACAAAAAGGGGAAATAAAACTAAAGAAAGTACATGAAAAAAAATACAAGGAAATATGGCACCGTTTGAAAATCCCTCATGATCATCCAAACTTTAAGGATTGATTGCCCACACTGGCATAATCAAAACAGCTTAGTGTCCTCAAAAGTCGATCGAAAATATGCGCATGTGCTAGATAAAAGCATAAGTAACACCAAGAAATAATATGATCATATAAAAATATTTCGAGGGACCGTCGCAACTTATCATTCTTATGGGACTCCATCAAATAAATTTCATGACCAGTAGAAGGTAGAGCATCAAAAATTAGCATAAAAGGTCAATAAAGTGGTTTATTACATCCCAAGTCAGTTTTAATGGGAAATTAATAAAATACCTCAACCTTTTTAGGAGTTGTCATTACTCCATATACCTCTTTGCTCTCCTCTTCGTTCCATGATCTTATTGTAGCCTCAATGGTGTTGGACAAGGTATGAATATCGAGAGCAGTCCCATCCCAAGAGTTAGCAAGACAGTCAATAATAGGAGGATCAACAACGTCAATCATATTGCAAGTGTCTTCTACATCAGGATTATTAGGTGAATTGTCTAAATTGAACGCCCACCGTTTGTGTGAGTCTCCCATTCCTAACATATATGACCGCCCCTGATGTGTGAAACAATGGTCGTCCTAAGATGATAGGAGTTCGATTATCCTCCACCAGATATAAAACAATATCGTCAACATGGATAAAAAAATTCCGTACTCTAACTGGCACATCCTCTACGACACCCATAGGACGCTTAATAGATCGGTCAGTAAATTGTAGCGCCATATTAGTGACATTAAGTTTACCTATGTTAAGCTTTTTGCATATAGCATACGACATCACACTAACGCTAGCCCCTAAGTCACATAGGGCGTTATGAATACACAAAGAACCTATATTACAAGGAATAAAAAAACTCCCTGGATCTTTTAGCTTCGGCAATGATTGACTTTGCAACACGATCATGCACTCCGCAGTGAACGCAATAACCTCAACTTTATTAAAAGACCGCTTCCATGTTAATATCTCTTTCAGAAACTTCGCATAAGCCGACACTTGAGTGATCAAGTCAGTAAATGGTACACTCACTTGCAAGTTCCTTACTACCTGCATAAACCTCCCAAATTGTTGATCTAACTTGGACTTGTGTAGTCTTTGCGGAAAAGGAATAACAATTTTAATGGGCTCGGCTTCTTTCTATTCTTTTTCTACACTTCCGCCTTCGTAGTCTGGTCTTGAGGTCACTCGATCGAGTTTTTGATGTACTCTATCGAGTGAACCAAAGACCGTTGCTTTTTCTTTCTCAGCACAGGACACTCGATCGAGTGTCTTTAAGACGGGCATTTTCAGCTTCAGAGAAAGACGCGCGATTGAGTACTGATGAACTCGGCCAAGTGTCTTTAAGACAGGGTGATTTTGCTTCGGCTTTATCACTCGTGCTTATATCGTTTTGGCTTGGCATCGCCAGATTCTTATAAAGGGCCCCACTCCTCAAATTTATTGAATTTACTTGTTCATGTGGGGGTTGTCCTTGAGAAGTGAGGTTTCTTGGTTGCCTTTGTGGATTTTGGGTTGCCAATTGGGCAATTCGAGTATCCACCATCTTATTGTGAGCAAGCAATTGAGAGATTTAAGAATCTTGCTTTTGTTTTATCATAAGGCTCTGTTACAACATGGCTTTCAATTCCGCCATATCATTATTTGGAGGTGCTTGGGGTGGAGCTTGTTGAAAGTTTTGACCTCCTTGACGGTTATAATTACCTTGTTGATAATTTAGATTTTGAGGAATCACATATGAGGAATCTTGTTGCTGAGGTGGTGGCGGGGTAGGATTTAGAACGTTTTGACTTCGATATGAGAGGTTTGGATGCTCTCTCGTCCTTTCATTATAGAAATAAGAGTACGGTTTACCTTGCTTAAAGGATTGAAAAACAAGTACTTGATCAACCGTACTCATACACTTAACCATATTATGCCGCACGGTACCACATCTCTCACAAGTTGGCTCTTGTTGAACCATGACATGGACCATTTGCTTATTTCCCAAAGATTGTGATGTTTTCAATTCGGCAATTTGGGCAGTCAATGCCTCCAACTAGGCTGCAACGGCACTATCTGTACTACCCCCTCCCACATTACCCATGGTCTTACCATACTCAGCAGTGTGAGTAGCTATCTCATCAATTAACTTCCAGGCATGAGCATCGGTTGTATTATTTCAAAACCTCCCATTAGCTGCAGAATCTAGCAAAGCTCTTTGATCATCATACAATCCATTATAGAATTGGTTGCATAGGAACCAAGTCTCAAAACCATGATGTGGGACAGATTTGACTAGTTTCTTGAAGCAAACCCATGCCTCATATAAGTTTTCAGTGGGACCTTGCTTGAAACTTGTAATTTGACCCCTTATGGCATTTGTTTTCTGTGGTAGGAAGTATCTCTTGTAGAAGGCAAGGGCTGAAGAATTCTAATCGGTGATACCCATTGCCTCCATGACTAATTCATCCAACCAATACGCTGCCTCATTCCGTAGAGAGAAGGGGAAAAGCACCAGCTTCACTTGATCTTGTGTTACTCCATCTTTTAAGGGAATGGAGCAACAATAATTAGTGAACTTCTCCATATATTTCGAGGGATCCTCATTAGAACCCCCTCCAAACGTACTTCACTCCACCAAACTTATGTAAGACGGGCACATCTCAAAGGTACCACCAGCTGTAGTAGGGAGTTTGAATCCTTTGGGGATGGATGAAATGGTGGGTTCTGAATGGTGGGCTAGAGTATTCACGATTGATGTAATGGCAGAAATAGAAGTATAATTTTCTAAGGATTGATTTTCTGCAACAAATTCGGCGTAGACGGAGTCAAGCGTACTCAAGTCTTCTGCTTGACGGACTCCCTTCTAAAAGTTTCGTCTAGCACGGAGAGTCTTTTCTGGTTCAGGATCGAATGGTACGAGCTCGGACCCGAGAGACCTGGGCATAAACTAACCCCTAAAGTAAAGGATAAGAACGGTCTCAAGGAACTAGAGTTCTCTGAGACAAAAAGACAAACTATGTTGCCTCCCCGGCAATGGAGCCAAATTTGATAACGGTAAAATAGTGTTCCCTAAATCAAAATAAACCTAACTGAGTGCTTACTAATAGTCAGTGATAAGTAAGTTATTGAATCCACAAGGAGGCGGTAATAATCTATTTGCTAAAACTAAGTTCGTCTCAAGGTAACAATTTCTATGGTTTTGGTGGTTTGATTAGCTATAACTAATTGCAATAAAGTAAAAGACGAATTCAATAAGATTAAAGGTCTAGGGTCTGAGGTTTACAAGATATGTTATCCGGGGATATAATCTAATCAATAAAAATTTCAATTAAGTTGTTTAAGGTCACAAGATTGGTCGATTCATTATGCCCTTTAGATCTAGATTTAACATGCGATCGCTATCATTAAACTAGTCTATCCAATTGTCGCTCCCTATATTAGTCTTAACCCGGTCGGTGATAATCCTAATTTGCAAGACTAATTAATTAACTCTAATCAGTAAATCAGTTAACTAGCAGCAAGAAAACAACTCAATAACAACCTATGCAATTTAACAATCAATTCATAAATCAATCCCCTTCTAATAATCTAGATCCCCTTTAACCCTAGATTAAAGAAGCTACTCATAATAAGTAAAATAACGGCAATTAAACTCGTACAAGACATAATTAAAAGCATAGAAAAGATGAATAACAAAGCAATTGAAATAATTAAAGATTAAAACTTGAATAACAATGTAAAGTAGTAATTACCGATCACAAGAGGAATTAAGCATAAGATCTTCCGAACGTTGAAGCAATACGATAACTAATAATAACTACTAGGTTTTCTAAGAGACTTCTAAGTTGTTTCTATGATAATAAAGCGTCAGAAATATTGAAAGACGAGTTTTCTATTTATAATATAAAATAAACCGACTTAACGAAAATTTAGGAAAACACGGATTCCTGGGGATACTCGATAGAGTATTCTGCTTGCGACTCGATCAACTTTGCATATACTTGATTGAGTATCCATAATATGCACTAGTCTTCTCTTCTCGAGACTCGATCGAGTATCGAGTATTCACATACTCGATCGAGTGACTTTAGAATGCTCTTATCTTCACTTATTTTCGTCTTCATACTTTTTTATCTCCGTTCCTATCGACTCTGCGGTGTTCACTATCATTCGATTGTTTCGCAAATGCACCTAACCTGCACTAAAACACCAAAAGCCGGCAGTATCGACATTCTAGCAATAATAGCATTTAATCGCTCATTTAGGCACTAAAACCCGTCACTAAAGTGACTAAGAAGAGACATAAATATGTATATAAATATGACTGTACTCATCATTTAAGGTAAATAGAATTAATGGATTAATGAAGAGTATTTTGTCAAACACCACCTATAATTTAGGTCACTTTGAAAGGAACTACCTTAAGTTTTATTTTTTGTCAAACACTACCTAAAGTTTAGATTTTTTTTGTTAAGCACTACCAAAGTCAATATTGATGCATGAAAATGTGAGAATAAACGATTTTTAACTTGCCGATATCATAGTTTTGAGTTTATTTTTGCTAAAATATATGAACGCATAAACAAAGTTAGTAAGTTCCATTATATTTTACGCAAAATTACTTCAATTATGATCGGCCTTGATTATCCATCAATATCGACATCCTAATGGTATAAGCCTATATTTTTAAAGAAGACGTTAATCATTAATACACTTTAGCAAAATAAACATCAAGGCTATGATAACGGCCCCCTAAAATCGCTTATTAGCACCTTTTCATGTGGGAATAATAATTTTGGTAGTGTTTGACAAAGGAGGTCTAAAATTTAGGTAGTGTTTGACAAAAATTAAAACTTTAGGTAGTTCCTCGCAAAGTGACCTAAATTGTAGGTAGTTTTTGACAAAATACCCATTAATGAATGAATGAAATTTACAAAACACAAATTGTTGATAAGATAGTCTCTCAGTATAAGACCAGCACACTTATTAAAAGCCTCAAAAAATCAAATACTCAAAACTGATTCTTTATGCTAACGTCATCTTCTCAAATAAAAAATCAGCATTCCCAAGTAAGACACCACGAAGATGCCACCAACGACGACTTCCTCTCTGGATGGGCAACCCACGGTACATCTCTACACAAATATGTGGCTCAAACCCATATATTTTTAACTTAAAATATTAGGATTTCAAACTAAATTTAGTATATATTTAACCAAAACCTTAATTAACATATATAAAGCAAAGAAGCAAATTAAAAGCTTTGAGTTTTCATCCTCAATACACCAAGAAGTTAAAATTGTGAGTTTTGAAATTAAACTATAATATAGTTAAAATATGTATATGGAGCAAGATAAACAAAATTTCAAGGTAAGGGTAAATCAGAACCCATAAATTTTCAACATAAAACTCAATGTTCTCCATTTAAAAACATGAGTATTCAACTTTAAAATATGGAACTTTTGAATATCAAATACAAAACCTGGTTGTTGGTGGTTGGGGTCGAGGAGCCCTCAGACAACGATTATTGAGATCTTTACCTTTGAGTTTTAATTAATTGGTTGGGAAAAGGAAAGCATCAAAAGAGGTGATTAAAGCCACCGATAATCCTGAAGTTAGTGAGGACGCGACTTTCTAGAGCAGTAAGGGTGGTGATACGGTGTTGGTGAGGACGCTGGCTACAAAGGAAGTGGAGAGAAGCTACCATGATTAAGTCATGGGTCTCAAAGGATGATGGAGAACGTGGTTTGAAGTAGTGAAGCAGGGGTTTTCATATTCTACTGGATTAATACCCCATCCTCCTCCTACTATCAAATTATAGGTAGAATGAAATAAGTCACAAAAAAGACCTCATTACTTCCCTACGAAGTTAAGTCGGTAAGACCCTTGTAGTCACTATCAAAATCCTACCCTTTAGGATGAAATCAAGAGACCTAGTAAATTGTAACCCTTAATCTTTCAATAATAAAATAAATTCTTATTTTTTATATTATTTTCGTTCTAAATTTTACGATTTATGATAATACAGAGAACATAAGAGAACACAAGGATGTTTTGGAATTATTGATTATGATTATTTTATTGATATATTACATTCTACATATTTATAAAGATACATATACAAATTGGAGGAAGTAATCTACAACTAAACAAGGTAAAGAATAATGCAGAGAATAGGAAGATATGATACAACAGCTCTATTGAGCCTTAGCTTTAAGGTTATATTACCCCCCTCATCATGGTGGAGTGTGGAGGGTCGACACGCCCATCTTGGCAAGGAGATCATCGAAGGCGGTGCAACCAAGAGCCTTAGTTAGGAGATCGGCGAGTTGAGGTTTAGTGTTAATGTAGCTGGGTGCGATTGTTTTCTTTAAAATTTCGCCGCGTACAAAATGGCAATCCACCTCGATATGTTTGGTGCGTTCGTAAAATACGGGATTGAGAGCGAGGTGAAGGGATAATTGGTTGTTGGCAAGCAATGAGATAGGTGTGGTATGAATCACGCCGAGAGAGGTAATCATAGCCATTTGATTTCACATGAGGTGTAGGCCATGGCGTGGTACTCGGCTTCCGTGGAGGACCGTGAGATGATGTTTTGTTTCTTTGTCTTCCAGGAGATAGAGGAAGAGCCAAGAAGGATAAGGTATGCAGTGAGAGAGCGACGGGATAGGCGGTGAGACAAAGATCATAGCTGGCACGAATAAGTAATCCTAGATCTGGGAAGCCTTTTAAGTAGGAGACGACTTGGAGAGCGACATTCCAGTGGGCGAGTCGTGGTGTGGAGAGGAATTGAGCAAGGATGTGAACACTGTATGTAAGCTCGGGACGAGTTATTTTTAAGTAGACAAGGCAACCAATCAATCAACGATAGGGTTGAGGATCTTCCAAGAAAGAGTCATTAACAAGAGATTGTTTGTGATTGGGTTCGTTTGGAACCGAGGCTAGGCGAGAAGCAAGGAGCCTTGTTTCTTCGAGTATATCCATTGCGTACTTTCGTTGGGACCGGAAGATACCAGCCTCATTACAAGCTACTTCGATGCCGAGAAAATACTTAAGACGACCGAGATCTTTCATGTGGAAGCACTTACTTAGATAAGTTTTGAAAGTCAAGATGGCGGGAGATGGAGTGCCACAAATAACAAGGTCATCAAGGTATATGAGCACATGAATTTCACCGGTGGTTGTGGTGTGCGAGAAAGAGAATGATCATACGGATTTTGACAAAAACCATACGAAGTGAGCGCGGAAGCGAGTTTAGCATACCAACATCGGGGTGCTTGCTTGAGACCATAGAGGGACTTCCGTAGACGACATACGCATTGAGTGGAAGCATGAGTAAAGCTTGGAGGAAGTTTCATATAGACTTCTTCGGAAAGGTTCCCATGAAGGAACGTGTTATGGACGTCCATTTGATGAAGCTCCGAATTTTTGCGGCGACCACGATAAGTGAGGTACGAACCGTGACGAGCATGACAGTAGGACGAAGGTTTTGGAGTAATCAACGCCTTCCACTTGACGGTTGCCCATGATGACAAGACGGGCTTTGTATCGTTCGATGGAACCATCGGCATTGTACTTGATTTTGGACACTCATTTAAACCTAATGGCTTTTCTATGTAGGGGAAGAGTAGTGAGTGTCCACATTTTATTTTTAGCAATGGCGTCCAGTTTTAGTTCGTAAAAAGATCTAGGCTCGTGATTTTTAGTCACGGCCGACAAGAAATACTATGAAGGGAAGAAATATTTTCATATGAAATATAATTAGAAATAAGAAATTTGGTACCTTTGAGAGTTGTTGAATTGGTGTGAGCCTGCGATGCGGGATGAATGTTACTAGTAACACATCCCTTAAGACGACTACTAGGAATTTTGGGACGGTGGCCTCGTCCGAGACGGATAGGAGGTGACGAGGGGGCCATGTTGGGGTCCGAAGGAGGAGAACCAAAGGGTCGCTGGTGGGAGATGGGGAAACCAGAGGGGATACAAGGGAAGGAGGACTATGGTCAGAAGGTGGTCTCGGGTATAACAGGGGATGAGGGAGTCTTGGGTATAACATGAGATGAGGAAGTCTCGGGTATAACAATGGTTGAGGGCTAGGGGTAGGCTGCAAGGAGGTAGTGAGTATGTGAGGCTCGATAAGGTCAGAGGGGTCATTATGTGTCTCACTGGCTCGATAAGGTGTTGAAAAGGGAACACATTTTCGAGAAAAACATCGCGAGACTCGAAATATTGACCGATGTCGTGATCGCAGACACGCCAACCCTTTTTGACAAACGAATTACCAAGAAAAAGACATTTTCTACTCCTAGAAGCAAATTTATATTTGTGTCAATTAATGTTCCGAGCGTAGCAAAGACAACAAAAATTTTAATATCGTCCATAGTCAATGATTTTGAGAAAAGAACTTCATATGGAGTTTTGCCATAAAGAATAATGGATGGTGTACGATTTATAAGGTGAACGGCCCCCAAAACGCATTCGCCCCAAAACATGATAGGGAGGTGAGCTTGAAAAGGTAAAGCACGAGCAACGTTTAAAAATGACAATGTTTACGCTTGACTTGATCATTTTGTTGAGGAATATAAACGTTTGAAGATTGAAACAGAATACTAGTTTAATCAAAGTCTGAACGAAGGCTAGTGAATTCAACATCATTGTCACTCCGAATGGTTTTAAGCTTTTTATTTATTAAATTGTCTTTTGATCATAGAAATAAAATGTAATAACTTTTATCGAGCAAGACCTTTGGTTTTTAAAATATAGACCCATACTAATCTAGAAAAATCATCGACAATGGTAAGAAAAAAAGCAAGACCCACAAGACTTATTTTCGGAGTAAGGACCCCAAATATCGCAAAGAATTAAATCAAAACTAGAAATAGCATGAGACGTGCATATATGAAAATTAACACGAGTTTGTTTTACACGAAGGAAAATATCACAAGTTCGACTGTCAAAAGCATAATGTTTGCTAGATTTATTGGAAAAAATATTCAAATGACTAACAATATTCGAAGAGGGGTGACACAAACTTTGATGCCAATGATCGACATAATCAGTGGAGTGACCATATTAGCACGAACATGCCCATCTCGAGCGTCCTGCAAGTAGTACAGTTTGACGCATTGTTCAAATACACCAATCATTATCCTCGAGGAAGGGTCATGTATTAAAAAAATTTTATGCGCAAACTGGATAATGAAACGGGAATCAAGCAATAGGGTAGAAACAGAAATTAAGTGACATTGCAAGTTAGGAGCATATAATACGTTTCGAAGCGTGAAATAAGGAGATAAGATAATGTCGCCGCTCTTGGTTGCGACGGTTAATGACGAGCTAGATTTCGCGTGTCGTTAAGTCCGCTAATTAGCTACGGTCAAATAACAATTTATATCTCCTAAACGAACACAAACTATCTTAAATAAAGGTAGTAAATGGTAAGAATAGGGTCGAACCCAAGAAAAGGCGGTACTAACTAAATTAACAAATCTAGACTCTTGCTAAAAACCAACTAACAAAACTAATTACTAATTAGTTACTCTAATAACTAATTAAGACACTAATTAAGATACAAAATTAAATTAATTACAAACTATGATATTAACAATGACAAAAACATGTAGAATAACACATATGGAGAAAGTTTGATTTGAGAAATTCATTAACAAGTCTAAAACAACTTACAAGTACTTAAGATTCAAATATTCAAATATAGAGAAACTAACTTAGTGTAATTTTCCCAAGTTCCCAACAATTAGCAAAGTAAAGACTCTTCCTTTCCTCTCTTCTCTAGTTATCTAATACAAGTTCCTAAGAAATTAGTCAACAAGGATTAAATCAACCAAGAATGACCCTTTACAACCCAATTTACACCCATTAAAACATGAGCCCAAATCAACGATGCAAGCTTTATGAACAAAACCAAAGAAACAAGCTAAAATCATGTAATAAAACACTAAACCATGTTCTAACCACACAATAAACCAAATTCCACTCAAAAGATTCCAACTTTAAACCAAAGTTACAATCTTTCAAGGTTGCTTCAACAATATCAAGACAAATTAACCAAAATTGTCTAAACAAAGCACTAATTAAACAAACAACTTGCTAAGATGGTTAGTCTCACAAATAATTCATTCAACAATGGAAAATAAACATGAGGAAATG
Source organism: Heliosperma pusillum (assembly GCA_022085475.1). Taxonomy (NCBI): domain Eukaryota; kingdom Viridiplantae; phylum Streptophyta; class Magnoliopsida; order Caryophyllales; family Caryophyllaceae; genus Heliosperma; species Heliosperma pusillum. Next base: position 48,477 of record JAIUZE010074013.1, read on the forward strand.
GTATTAACTAAAGAAGAAGAGGTTCAAAGAGTCTTACAATGCTAAAAGAAGAGAACTTGTTCCAATTAGACTAAGAAATGGAAGATTAGCTACCCATAATCAAGAATTACTACCCAAAAATAAAGTACAACCAAATTACAAGCCAAAATGAAGAACCAAAAATATGAGAACTTTCTTGTGGAATGTTATGGAAATTATGGAATGAATGGAATGTAAGGAATGATTCTCTCTCTAAAATCTGGCTCTTTTATACCCTTGGTCCGGAAACCTAGGGCCTTCGAGAAATGGGCCTCAAAATGACAAGACGGAGAATAAAGAAGCACGTGTCCCAGGCCAGGACGCTGGCAGCGCCCACGGACGCTGGCAGCGTCGTGGGACGCCAGCAGCGTTCAGGTGCGCTGGCAGCGTTTCACGCTGCCAGTTTTTACCCTTGGTTGCTCGCCTTGACTTTCGTTGACCCCTTTGAATCCTAGTCTTGCCTTGACTTCCATTGACACTTTGGACTTGCTCTTCCTGCATTGATAATTTGCTCCTAGCCCACTCCAATTGTCGGGTTTGGTCTCGGGTCTCGGGTTTGACTTTGACTTTAGTTGACTTCCGGGCTTGACTCTAAAGCACTAAATAACAACATAACTACAAGGACTAAGGTTAGCATAAAATGATGCAAACGACCCGTAAAAAGTACATTAAACGGACCTAATAAACACTACTAAACACGACAAATTTGGTGTTGTCAAATACCCCCACACTTGGACTTTTACTCGTCCCGAGTAAAACTCGAGATTAGCAAGACAAACACGAGTCCAAACATAGCATGTGACGGTAATGACCTCTCTTCCCTCACCACTACCTTCTTATATCTCCCTCAAAACACAACCACCTATTAAAAGAAAATGACTCAAGTTGTTGTGACACACTCTTCCCTTGCCACTTCCTACTTATGACTCCCTCAATACAAGACTCGACACACCACCAACTCCGACTCATCCACACATCCTCCCTCCTTATACTCCGAGATGGTAATGGTCACTCTCACCTTATCCCAAGGCAGAAGCAAAGTGACCGACAAGAACTCCTATCAATCTCACAACTACTTATATCGCCTCCTTATCACTCCAGCAATGTAAAGCATGGTCACTTGGTTGGCCCCAAACTACACAAATTGCACAACCAAGCAACCCAAAATAGAAATCCACCGATTTGGAACCAATATTGTGTGACTCAAAGAAAAAAAAAATCCTAAGCTAGCCTCCTTCCAAATTCCTCCTTATTTCTCCCTTCTTTTCCTTCCAAAAATCCTATTCAACGGAAGTATTTTGCTCAAAAAAAAAAATTTCTTTTTTTCTTTTTCCATTTTTTTTTCTTGAAAATCCCTCATTTTGCCTAAGGTGCCCTTTCGGGTTTTCACCTTAGCTTTTCCTTTCCTCTCATTGGTGGCTCGCAACTCGATTTTTCATTTTGCCCGGAAAGCCCTTTCGGGTTTTCATTCCGTCCTCGGCCACCTTCCCAATTTTTGCCTAGGTCCCACTCTTGTGGGTTTTCACCTAGCCGGGATTTTCAATTTCTTTTTCTTTTTTTTTTCTTTCTTTTTTTCTTTTTTTTTTCAAAACAAAACAAAATGCATCAAAACAAAACAAAGTATATACAATCCTCTCCCCCACACTTAGATTATACAATGTCCTCATTGTACGGGAAAGGTGGGATGCTTCATCAATTGTTAAAATGAGAAGATTCCGAGGCACCTCCTCGGTTTCTCCTCCTCTCTCTTTCTTCTCTAACTCTTCTTCTTCTCTCTAGGCCTTCATCAAGGGCCTCTTGTGTGTAAGGAGTGGGGTAGCCGGGGTTTTGTTGGATGGTCATGCCGAAAAGTGAGCTAGCCAAACCATACACATCCTCTTGTGTCACCGCATCTTCATATGAATCTTGAAGGTAGGTGTGGTGGTGCTCATTTTGAGCTTGGAAATGGTTTGTGGCTTGCTCCCTCCAAGCATTTTGTGCCGCCCACATGTCATTTTGCTATTTCCACCTTTGGTTTTGTTGCTCTCTCCAAAGGCGGTCTTCCTCTTGCCGCTCCACCATCCTCCTCCACTCTTCTTGTTGGGCCCTCTCGGCCTCCTCTCTCAACCTCTCCCTTGCCTCCACCACATTATGCCAATAATCTAAAGACTCAAGCCTACCCCCTTGGGTTTGTTGCCAATTGTAAGAGTCGTCCACCCGTCCACTTATGTGCTTGGGGACATCGTTTGTACTAGGAAAGTATGATGCCATTTGTTGTTGCCGTGGCTCCATAGGGGTGCTAGCATGAGTCTCCGCGTCATACATTGGGGTGTCGGTGTCTTGGTGGCTTTGGTAAGATGATTGGTAATGGTATGGTGGTGGTGGTTGTTCTTGTTGTTGTTGTTGTTGTTGTTGTGTAAAAGGTGGGTTTTGGAAAGATCCCCCCTCAATTGTGAGGATCTCCCTCTCCTCGTTAACTTGCTCACTCCCTTCACCTTTCTCTCTCCTTAGCCTCCTTCTTTGCCGCAAGGGCACTTCCTCTACCTCCGCCTCACTACTACTCTTCCCCAAACTCTCTTCCCAAGGACAAAATAAATCTTCCGGTTTTGGCCCCCTAGGTAAAGGATTCTTTAAAGGCCGTAGCATTTTCATATAGCTTAGGCCATCACTCCCCAACCAAAATCCTCTCAAAGGTTCCACTTTTATAACTTTGAACATGTGCACCTCCTCTAACCCCAAGTGGTTGTACCTTGTTAAACCCTTACAAGAGTTGACCTCTTGTTCCTCATCAATCCCCCCTTCATAATGTTGCACCAAAAAGGAAATCATCCCCCCAAGGTGGATACTTGCTTTAGTGGATTTTTGGCGGTGCTTAATACAAGCTCTCATGAACAAGTCCGCCCAATCCGGTACCCCCACCCCTCCCGAGAGCATAGTCCACAAACACAATCGGATTTTCTCCAGTCCCTTAGCGGGCTCTCCCGCGGAGTTAAAAATGGTGGTAAGGAACCGGGTAATGAGTCGAAGCACGAGGTGGGTGATGGTGGAGAGTTTTGCATCCTTAGATGCAGTGTTACATTCCGTAATATTTCTCCACATGTTGTGCATTTCCCCTTTGGGGCATTTATCTCTTCGGGGTTTTTGGTGATTTTTAGGATTTGGCGAATTTCGGAGATTGGGGCGTTGTGCCAATTTTGGTTTAGGCGGAAGCGGTAGGCTTTTTCATTCCCATCGGGTACATCCAACTCGGACAAGGTAGCTAGGAACTCGTACGCGAAACTCTTAGGTGTAATCCCAAGAGTCTGGTTCAAGATAAGCATCTAGCCCAACTTTAGCTAACATATCCCTTGTCAAGTCGAACATTCCCAATGCATGGAGGGTGCTTGGGGAGAAGAATTTTTTGGTTATAAGGGGTTGTTGTCGGGGTGTGGTGAGTTTGTCCCAAATTTTTTTATGTTGTACACTCAACCTCTCATAACCCATGAACACCACCTCAACATCGGTGTCGGGCTCACTCACCGCGGCCTTCTTGTTCTTTCCCTTCCCAAACAATTTGGAGATTTTTGGGGCCATTTTCTGCAACAATTTCAACAATACAATACGATACAACAACAAACAAAACACTCAAAACAGTTTTTCACTCAAACAAGCAATTCAACAAACACTTGGTGTGCAACAATCTCAACACCTCAAACGTTTAGTGTTTGTTGAATTCTTATGCCTTACTTAGAAATTTTTTTACCAATCCTAGCTAAACAATCAACAAGAGCAAGAAGAAACTCAATAGAAGACTAATTCAAGCCTAATTTTCGAGTAAAATCAATGAACAAAATGGAAAAAAGTTAAGTATTAAGTTATACCTTCCCGATTCCAAAAACATTTAGCTCCTTGATGATTGGAATAAGCAAATAATCCTTCAAAACACTTTAAAAACCCACTAAAAGCTCCTTAAATTCGAATTTGAAGAAGAGTTTTCTGGGTTTTCTTAAGGAAATTTTTGAATTTTTGAGTGATTTGGGTTGATTTGGAGGTGTTTGAAAGTAGAATGAAGGTTAGAATGAAGAATTTGATTGATTTTGATGAAGTTTTGTGAAGATTTGGTGAAGAAAGGTGAAGATTTGAAGGATTGGGGTTGTTTTTGGGGTTTTTGTTCGTGAAAAATGAAGTTTGGAATGTTGAAGAACTCGGGCAATTGAGGAATGAAGGGGCTTATATCATACTTCGACGCTGGCAGCGCCCAGGGACGCTGGCGGCGTCCTGTGACGCTGGCGGCGTCCTGTGACGCTGGCGGCGTCCTGTGACGCTGGCGGCGTCCTGTGACGCTGGCGGCGTCCTGTGACGCTGGCGGCGTCCTGTGACACTGGCGGCGTTGTGGGACGCTGACAGCTTTCTCCACTGCCTGATTTCCTTCAATTTTGCACTTAGCCAAATTTTGGCTAGGTCTTATAAACACCACTAGATTTCGATTTTCACTCCAATGACCCTTAATAACCTTCAATATCAAAATTTCACCGAGTCTCGCACTTTTTACCTGTGGCACGCATCCCGAGGCGGCCGAAAAGTTGCAAAATCATCACAAAATCGTTAGTAACTTCAGAAATTTTGATTGATGCAAATTCTAATTACTTAAAAACAACTCAAATATTTAAAAATTAACAATGAAACTGAAATGAAATATTCACAAGAATAGAATATTTACACGGTTTGACGTTTATTTAGAGTCGATGGCTCGACTTAGTGGCTCCAAGATTGTTATGCTTCATACACGGGGTCTTCAAGTGAGACCTCTTCTTCCCCCTCCCGGGCACATCCCTTGAAATAGTGCTTGAGGCAGTGACCATTCACCTTGATTATTTTTCCGTCCCCGGGCCCTTCCACCTCAATTGCTCCATGATTAAACACCTTCTTGATGGTGTAAGGTCCAAAACATCTAGACCTCAACTTACCCGGGAAGAGTTTAAAACGATTTTGGAAACAAGAACTTGATCCCCTTCTTTGAAAACCCGACGGTTTATCATACCGTCGTGCCATTTCCTTGTTTTCTCCTTGTAAATTGAGGAGTTCTCATATGCATCAAGGCGAATTTCTTCAAGTTCTTGCAATTGTAGCTTCTGGTGCATACCGCTCTCATCATGGTTTTGGTTGAAGGATTTGATAGCCCAATAGGCTTTATGCTCAACCTCCACGGGGAGGTGGCAAGCCTTGCCATATATGAGACGGAACGGTGACATGCCTATTAGGGTTTTAAATGCGGTTCTATATGCCCACAAAGCATCGACTAGCCTCTTGCTCCAATCCTTCCTATCCGGATTCACCGTCTTTTCAAGGATCCCTTTAATCTCACGGTTGGAGAGCTCGGCTTGGCCGTTTGTTAGTGGGTGATAGGCTGTAGAAATATTATGGTTCACCCCATACCTTTTGAGAAGGCTTCCAATAACATTATTGCAAAAGTGAGTACCTCTATCACTAATTATGGCCCTTGGGAAACCAAAGAGGGAAAATCTGTTTTCTTAGATGAAGGTTGCTACAACTCTAGCATCATCGGTGCGGGTGGGAATTGCTTCCACCCATTTTGAAACATAATCCACCGCCAAAAGGATGTATAAGTACCCACAAGAATTAGGAAAGGGGCCCATAAAGTCGATTCCCCAAACATCAAAGACGTCACAATAGAGGAGGGGTTGTTGTGGCATCTCGTTCCTTCTTGTCAAGTTCCCCATCCTTTGTCATGGGTCACAAGTCTTCATCAATTTATTAGCATCCTTGAAAAGGCTTGGCCAAAAGAAACCGCATTCAAGCACTTTCCTTGCGGTTCTTTGTGGCCCAAAGTGTCCTCCACAAGCATAGTCATGACAATGATGTAGAATGGATGGAATCTCACTCTCAGGCACGCATCTTCTTATAATTTGATCTTGGCAAAATTTCCACAAGTATGGGTCATCCCATATGTAGTAATTTGCATCGAACTTTACCTTGCTTCTTTGATGGAAAGAAAAATGGTTTGGAAACCGCTTTGTCACCAAATAGTTGACCATGGTAGCATACCATGGCTCCTCCACTTGGATAGCATATAGGGACTCATGAGGGAGACCTCCTTCAACCTCATCAAGAGGGCATGATGGTCTTCCTTCAAGGTTTAGCCGGCTTAGATGATCCGCCACCACATTCGTCACCCCTTTCTTGTCCTTTATCTCTACATCGAATTCACTTAGGAGAAGAATCCACCTCAACAACCTTGGTTTTGCATCCTTCTTTGCCACAAGATCGGTGTAGATGATCACCTTTGTGCCCAAGAGATAGGATCGAAATTTCTCTAGGGCATTTATCACACCAAGGAACTCCTTCTCCGTTGTAGAGTAGTTCTTTTGGGCGTCATTCAAGAGTGTAGATGCATATTGAATCACATGGGGTCCCTTGTCACTCTTTTGACCCAAAACCACTCCCAATGCGTAGTCACTTGCATCGGTCATGATTTCAAATGAAAGGTCCCATTGAGGTGCTTGAATAATTGGTGCGGTGACCAATCTCTCCTTCAAATCATCAAAAGCTTTCCTACAAGAGGCATCAAAGACAAACTTCGCTTCTTTGTGCAAAAGCTTACATATGGGGTTAGCAATCTTTGAAAAGTCTTTAATAAATCTCCGGTAGAAACCGGCATGTCCTAGAAATGACCTAATGTCTCGAGTGTTGGATGGATAAGGTAAGGTTTTGATAATGTCAACCTTAGCCTTATCCACCTCAACCCCCCTTTCCGACACTACGTGTCCTAGAACGATGCCACTAGTCACCATGAAATGACATTTTTCGGAGTTTAAGATGAGATGGGACTCTTGGCATCGCTCTAAGACAAGGGCAAGGTGTTTTAGACATGCATCATATGAGTCCCCATGAACGGTGAAATCGTCCATGAATACTTCTATGATCTTTTCTACAAAGTCGGAGAATATACTCAACATGCACCGTTGGAAGTTTCTTGGTGCATTACATAGACCAAATGGCATTCGGCGATATAAAAATGTACTGAATGGACATGTGAATGTGGTCTTGACTTGATCCTCGGGTGCGATTGGGATTTGAAAATATCCCGAGTAACCGTCAAGGAAACAATAGAAAGGTTTTCCCGCTAGTCTTTCTAACATTTGATCAATAAATGGTAGCGGGAAATGATCTTTCAAAGTAACCGCATTCAAGCGGCGGTAGTCAATACACACTCTCCAACCGGTTTGTGGTCGGGTGGAGACCAAGTCTCCTTGTGCGATCTTGACTACCTTCACTCCTCCCTTTTTGGGTACAACTTGAGTTGGGCTAACCCAACGGGAGTCGGAGATAGGGAAGATGATGCCCATTTGTAAAAGTTTAATTACCTCATCTTTCACTACCTCCGCCATTGGTGGATTGAGCCTCTTTTGGGGTTGTCGGACCGGTTTGGCATCCACTTAAAGTCTTATCTTGTGCATGCAAGTCACCGGACTTATTCCCTTGAGGTCCGCTATGCTCCACCCAAATGTATCTCTATGTTTGTGAGAAGCAATGCTACCAATTTGCTCTCTTGTTCCTCGTTGAGTGTGCTTGAGATTATAAGAGGTAGGGTGTGGTTGTCCCCTAAGAAGATATACTTTAGATGACTTGGAAGAGTCTTTAACTCGACCTTCGGGGGCTTCACAATTGAGGGAAGAGGCTTGTGGAGGGGTATGCTCAAAGCAAAGAGCTCGGATAGGTTCTCCAGACCAAAACGCTACCAGCGCTGGGGGACGCTGGCGGCGGCGTGGGACGCTGGCGGCATCGCGGGGCTCTGGCGGCATCGCGGGGCGCTGGCGGCGTCGTGGGGCGCTGCCAGCGTTTTCCACTGGAGTCCTCTGTTTTCAGCACCTCGATGATGTTGAGTTCTTCATAAGTGTCTAGTGGCTCTTCTTTCTCCAAGTCCTTGAGATGTTCCTGCACATCCACCGACAAAAACAAACGCAAACCCTCTTATTTCACATTGTTAGTTAAGGCCACCTCAAGTGGGTCCCTATCACATAAATTGTACATTTGATGTACCAAAGGCTCGAAAATATCTAAGAAAAAACAAGATTGAACATGACTAGGGTATCTCATAGAGTCATATATATTATAGGTCAATCTCTTTCCCTCGAACTCCATTGTCAAATATCCGTTTGACACATCAATCTTGGTCTTAGAGGTTTTCATGAACTACCTACCAAGGAGAAGGGGAGTGGCACTTGAGCTATACTCCATGTCTAAAACATAGAAGTCCGCCGGGCAGACAAGGTTATCTACCTCTACTAGTACATCCTCTATCAAGCCTTTGGGATAGACAACAGACCTATCGGCTAATTGAATAACCATCTCGGTCTTAGACAAAGGTTCTAAGCCTAGGGTCTCATAGATGGATAGGGGCATGACGTTAATAGAGGCTCCAAGGTCTAACATGGCACGTTTGAAACTTTGCCCTCAAATGGTGCAAGGGATGGTGAACATGCCCGGGTCTCCACATTTCTTTGGTAATTTTTGCTTGAAAATTGCCGAAACATGCTCACTCACCCTAACCCTATGGGTTCCTTTCTTAGGATTTCTCTTAGGTGTACAAAGTTCTTTCAAGAACTTTGCATACCTAGGGACACTATTTAACAAATTAAGAAGAGGAATGTTTACCTCACACTTCCGGAAAGTTTCATACAAGTCGGTCTCCTTGTCATACTTCCTTGTGCTTATCAAAGCACTAGGAAATGGGACTTCCGGTATGAATTCCTCTACCTCATTATCATCAATAATGTCTTTAACCATCTTCTAAGTGTCTCCCTTGGGGCCTTTGCTCGTGGATGTCCCTTCCCCATTCCTTGATAGTTCTTCATGACCAACTACTAACTCCTTGGTCTTCAATTTCCAAGGTCTCCATCTCAAGGTTCTTCATCTTCTCCTTGCCTTTTCCAAGGGGGTGTGCCTCCAACTCCTTGCCTCCCCTTAAGGTCATGGCAGTAGCATTCTCCCTAGGTGGTGGGATGGTTTGAGATGGGAATCTTGTGGAGCTGAGGCTTGCGATTTTGACGTATTGGAGGCTATTTGGGATAGTTGGGTTTCCAAGTTGCTTACCCTAAGGTTGTTTGCCTCCCTATCCTTCCTTGCCTCTTCTCTATCTCTCCTTGCCTCCTCCCTATCTTTCTCTTGATTGGCAAGGAGTGTTTGCAAAATATCACTCTGGTTCCCTTGAGAATAAGAATTTCCTTGAATGGGGCCTTGGTTCGATTGTCTTTGAGCATTGTTTTGAGATTGAGAGTTGCTTGGGAAATTTGAATTGTTGGGCCTTTGATTGTTGTAAATTTTTTGTGGGTTTTGTTGGAAATTGGAGTTCCGGTTTTAGGTGGGATTTTGGGCTCTCAAATGATTGAATTGACCGTTTTCAAAGCTTCTCGACTTATCCCCTCCCCATCCCAAAAGGTCGCGGTTCCCCGCTTGGTTATACACTCCCCCTCCACTTGGGTTCCTTGAATTGTAATTCCCATACCCCATAGCATTAACACTTTCCAAAGTTGCTCCTTGTTCAATCATGATGTAGCATGTGTTGGTGGCATGGTCACCCCCACAATATGAGCATTCAATCGGTTCGGGGTGTTGAGAGAATGAGTTACCTTTGTTAACAACCAAGTTTGAAATCATACTTTTAAGTTCACCCATTTCTTGCATGATAATGTTGTTTTGAGATGCATAAGGATTCTCCATGGAGGATACATTCCTAGAGCTTCCTCCCCTTTCACTCTTTCTTCCATAGCTCCTTGTGTTCATCGCCAATTTTTCGATAATATTGTTGGCCTCGGCCACATTAAGGGTGTCAATTCCACCTCCGGTGGCGGCAATGATCATTCTTTGGTCATTTTAGCACAATCCCTCATTGAAAGCCGTTAACAAATCGTCTCCCGACATGCCATGGTATGGGCATCTTGCCACAAGACTCTTAAAACGCTCCCAATAATCATAAAGGGTATCTCCCATTTCTTGTTCAATAGTAGTGATAAGTTTCTTGGAGTGATTTTGTCTTGAATCCGGATAATACTTTTCAAGAAACTTTTTCTTCAAGCCCACCCACGTGGTAACGGAGTGAGCCGGGAGGCAAAAGAGCCATTCTTTCGCGGCATCTTGAAGAGAAAAATGGAATGCCCTTAACTTGAATTGATCCTCGGTCACCCCTTGGGGAATAGCACCTTGGCAAATCATATGAAACTCGGTCAAGTGTCTATTAGGGTCGTTCCCCACCATGCCATGGAATTTAGGTAAGTTGTGGACGAAGAAACCTTTGAGCTCAAAGTTCACATCCCCCATGGGAGGATATGAAATACAAAGGGGTTGCTCCTCATAATTACTTGCCCGAATCTCACCGATTGTCCTATTATCCTCCGCCATATTAGGTGGGTAAAGGACGTTCAATGGAGATGGTATCCTAGGTGGTGACTTAAACTCTTCTTCTGGTTGTTCTTGAAAAATATTATTTTCCACTTCCTCTTCACTAGGTTCCCTCCAAAAAGGTCTCCTATGAAGGGGATTTGAAAATAACCAATTTGATATGCTACTTGAAGATGGATCAATATCTTGGTCACCAATTCCCTCTTGTGACCTAGGCATAAACTCTAAAACAACTCAACAACACAAGTTAGTAACTTCAACACAAAGTAACCTATAAACACTACTAAAAAAATATTGGAAAAACAATCTAAACAAATTATGACACTAACAAGAGTTTCAATTTAATTGTTAGTTATATTGCCTTCCCCGGCAACGACGCCAATTTTGACGAGCTAGATTTCGCGTGTCGTTAAATCCGCTAATTAGCTACGGTCAAATAACAATTTATATCTCCTAAACAAACACAAATTATCTTAAATAAAGGTATTAAATGGTAAGAATAGGGTCGAACCCAGGAGAAGGCGGTATACTAACTAAATTAACAAATCTAGACTCTTGCCAAAAACCAACTAACAAAACTAATTACTAATTAGTTACTCTAATCACTAATTAAGACACTAATTAAGACACAAACTTAAATTAATTACAAACTATGATATTAACAATGACAAAAACATGTAGAATAACACATATGGAGAAAGTTTGATTTGAGAAATTCATTAACAAGTCTAAAACAACCAACAAGTACTTAAGATTCAAATATTCAAATATAGAGAAACTAACTTAGTGTAATTTTCCCAAGTTCCCAACAATTAGCAAAGTAAAGACTCTTCCTTTCCTTTCTTCTCTAGTTATCTAATACAAGTTCCTAAGAAATTAGTCAACAAGGATTAAATCAACCAAGGATGACCCTTTACAACCCAATTTACACCCATTAAAACATGAGCCCAAATCAAAGATGCAAGCTTTATGAACAAAACTAAAGAAACAAGCTAGAATCATGTAATAAAACACTAAACTATGTTCTAACCACACAATAAACCAAATTCCACTCAAAAGATTCCAACTTTAAACCAAAGTTACAATCTTTCAAGGTTGCTTCAACAATATCAAGACAAATTAACCAAAATTGTCTAAACAAAGCACTAATTAAACAAACAACTTGCTAAGATGGTTAGTCTCACAAATAATTCATTTAACAATGGAAAATAAACATGAGGAAATGGTATTAACTAAAGAAGAAGAGGTTCAAAGAGTCTTACAATGCTAAAAGAAGAAAACTTGTTCCAATTAGACTAAGAAATGGAAGATTAGCTACCCATAATCAAGAATTACAACCCAAAAATAAAGTTCAACCAAATTACAAGCCAAAATGAAGAACCAAAAATGAGAGAACTTTCTTGTGGAATGTTATGGAAATTATGGAATGAATGGAATGTAGGGAATGATTCTCTCTCAAAAATCTGGCTCTTTTATACCCTTGGTCCGGAAACCTAGGGCCTTCGAGAAATGGGCCTCAAAATGACAAGACGGAGAATGAAGAAGCACGTGTCCCAGGCCAGGACGGTGGCAGCGCCCACGGACGCTGGCAGCGTCGTGGGACGCCGGCAGCGTTAAGGGGCGCTGGCAGCGTTTCACGTTGCCAGTTTTTACCCTTGGTTGCTCGCCTTGACTTTCGTTGACCCCTTTGAATGCTAGTCTTGCCTTGACTTCCATTTACCCTTTGGGCTTGCTCTTCTTGCATTGATAATTTGCTCCTAGCCCACTCTAATTGTCGAGTTTGGTCTCGGGTCTCGGGTTTGACTTTGACTTTAGTTGACTTCCGGGCTTGACTCTAAAACTTGACTTGAAAATACTAAATAACAACATAACTACAAGGACTAAGGTTAGCATAAAACGATGCTAACGACCCGTAAAAAGTACATTAAACGGACCTAATAAACACTACTAAACACGACACATTTTGGTGTTGTCAATTAAGTCACCATTCAGCAGACCCGCCGAGCAGGGGTTGATAGGTACGATGTTCGTAAAGTGAGCCAAATTTCCCAACATAAGATGTGAGGCTCCGGTGTCTATGATCCAGGACGAAACATGGGACGTACCATGGAGTTGATTGGCGGCACTTTTGCGGGATTTAACACATGAATGAGAGCATAAAGTTCGGTGGCAGCCACAGCATGTGCACGAGCATATAGGAAGCAGAAGGGTTGCGAACCACTTGTTGATTATTAATGATAGGGTTTTTTTATAACTACTACTTACTAAAATTTCACTTTGTTGAACTACTACCAGGTAAATTTTTCCTTAAGAACTATTACCAATCTACTTGGTCCGGGTTGATAACACTACCAAATCTTAAAAAATGCCTAAATTTAAAGTGAACGGACCATTTTGCGCTTAATTCTATCTCACACTCTCTTATTTATCTCACTCCTCATCTTATTTTCACCTTAAAACACAATTTACTTGATGACTTAACCTTAAATCTTTATAATCTAATCAACACTAATCAACTATACTAAATTAGTTCATATCAATCAACTATACTACCCAGATTAAAGAGAGGAACAATAAACCCTAAATTAAAAAAAAAAAAAAAAAAAAAAAAAAAAAAAGTGAAACTGTAAAAGCTTAATTGAATCACGTACAATAAACAAAAAAGAGGAATCGAAACAAAGAAGAAGAAATATTATGATAATATATAACTCAAGATGTGAGATGAGAGATAAAAGAATAAGATGAGAAGGGGTGAAAGTAGAATAAAAGAGATGAGAGGTAGAATAATAAGATTAGTGGTGAATGTATATAACATAGAAAAAGGTAAAACAGGAAGACATTTTGTTACTTAAGATGAGAATTTAAAATCAATGGCTGAGATTAAGTTTTAGAGTTGTTTTTTAAGATTTGGTAGTGTTATCAACCCTGAACAAATAGATTGGTAGTAGTTTTTAAGGAAAAATGTAGTTGGTAGTAGTTCTTTAAAGTGAGGTTCAAGTAGGTAGTAGTTACCAAAAATGCTTTCGCGGGATCAAGTCCAACAACTCAGGGAATTTACCAGTCACGCGATAACAAGTTTTCCAAATATGACCATATTCTTGACAAGCAATGCACTTTAGTCTTTCGAAATCGGACGAGAGTAACGAGAGCTACCTACCCCCCCCCCCCCCCCCCCCCCCCCCCCCCCCCCCCCCCCCCCCCCCCCCCCCCCCCCCCCCCCCCCCCCCCCCCTCGCCCCGCGCCCCATGCCCGTGCTGATTGCGAGTGGGACCAGCGCGAGTAGAAAACGTCATATGGGCAGGGGACAAATCAACAGATTTTGACATGGAATACATATTATCCTCTTGAATTAAGCGATGATAGCACTGATTTAGATTGGGTAAAGGATAGACACCAAGAATATTGGAACGAGTCATATGAAAACGAGAATCGAGACCCATTAAGAATTCACGTACCCTTGCTTTGTCACATTGAGTGGTTATAGTGGCAGTGATTTTGCAGGTGCACCCGTGGAATATGCAAGAGGGAAGAATAGTTCAGCCATGAAGATCATCCCAAAGATTCTTGAGACGACCGAAATACGACATGATAGACTATGTGGAAGATTGTTTGCAGTCGGTAATGACAGATTGAAGCAAGTGAGAAGCGGTGATCAAGTTCATCCCATAACGCCCAGGCACGATCATGGAATGAAATAGTATCACGGATATCTTCATCGATTGTATTGAGGATCCAGTTGATAAGCATGGCGTTGACAACTCACCATGTTTCATTATCCTCCGATATCAGGGATGGCGCCTGTCAGGAATCCGAGTTTCTGTTTGGCTCGAATAATGGACAGATGGAGAGCCCGAGCCCAAGCATTATAATTTTCACCACATAGAGTAACTTTGGAGATCGTTTTTCTAGGGTTATCAGTAGTGTGAAGAGTAAGAGGAGTCATCTTTTTAGGAGCGGAAGTATCGATGGATGAATCGGATTTAGCATCGACCATGATGAGAAAAAATATTTAACGACCTATGTCTAATACCATGATAAAACAGAGAACGGAAGAGAAGACAAGAAAGTTTTGGAATTATTGATTCTGGTTATGTTATTGATATCTTACATTCTACCTATTTATAAAGATACATATACAAATTGGAGGAAGTAATCTATAACTAAATAAGGTAAAGAATAATGCACAGAATAGGAAGATATGACACAACGGCTCTATTGAGCCTTAGCTTAACGGTTCTATTAGTTTACAAATTGACACTTTTGGTGGGACGATTTTCGCTTTTCATCTCCATTCTCAAAGATCAAATTCAGTAGAAGAGGTTCGAGCTTAAGTTGCAACCGACATCAAGTCTCTACAACCAGTCTCGAGGGGGCATTTGTAGACACCAAAATTTTATATTTTGGTATCTATTTATTTTGTAATATTTTTAGTATACGAAGATAATTCAACAAAGATTGTGATAATATCTTAGATCTAGAAGATATTTTTACCTTACACCCTAAGTTACATGGAACTATAAATATGTGTTTTGTTTAGGGTTGAGGGGAGATTAGATGGATTAAGCCAAACGACCATGTCTTCCTACTACCAAATTGTAGATAGAATATAATAAGTCACAAAAAAAACATCATCATTTCCCTACGGGATTAAGGTTATAAGAACCCGTAGACAGTACCAAAACCCTAGCTCTTAGGATGGAATCAAGAGATCCCCAAAACTTGTAACCCTCAATCTTTCGATAATAAAATAAAAATCTTGTTTTCCACATTGTTTTTTTTTCTTGAAATTTTATGGTTTACAGGACCCGTCCTATGCTATAGGACGGTCCTATAAGAGGGTAGTTGTTTACAAAAACATATTAAGAAATAAAACAGTCCTTAAAATAGGTAACTTGATTATGTAAAATGACTAACCTACACTCAATATTAACATTTCAAATTAAATTAAATGCGCCACGTGTCATCATCTTACTCGCGGTGTATGAAAATCGTTATATACCCACTAAACATCTGCATTAAACGGCTTCCTACTATGACAAGGGGATTGATGCACACTATAATCATCAATTCGCAGAGGAGAAAAAAAAAGAAAAGAGAAAAAGAATAGACATATGTTCATTCTACACGCACTCTGCACCCTCTGCACCCTTTGTCAAAGTTTTCTTACATGTATTAGTTGTGTATCTGAGAACCAAAGAATGCCACAAAACTCTTCTACTTAATATACATCACTCTATCAATATCTAAAACTGCCGTCCGTCTACAGCTTGTCGTTTTGAATAGCTGAACGTATAAGAAGATCCAATTACGGTTTAGAACAAGTGTGGTTCTTTGGATATTGAAGTCCCAAGATTTGCCAGAACAAGTTATATCATGTCGGAACTTGAACTCCCTATCACAAATAAAGCACAGAAAAATAAAATGTGATTTAATTATGGATAACAAAAACCCATGTAAGCTGATGCCTACAATATTATCAAACAATAAGTCTTGCTAAAGACGGGCCAAATGTGTCCAGTTTAACGACAAATGTAACATGTAACATGTACCATGTCCTAAGCTATAACTGGTTGTTTGTCACATGGTTACATTTTGTCGTTAATCTGGTCACAAAAAGCCCGTCGGAATTGGTCCGTCTTCAATGAGAATTTGCCATTATCAAATGAGGAACCTAAAAAAAACAAAGAAAACAAATATTGGTTGATCTCACTAGTGAGAAGGTCTCTTATGGTCCCTAAATGCGCAAACAAGGATCGTCTAAGAGCACTGATTTAGGTACCTTGTCCAGCTTCTTGTAAAAGATTAGCTCCACCTCTCGACGAAGGATTTCAACATCCATGGCGTAATCTCTTCGAGTTTCGTCCTCCATCACTTGCTGCAATTGCAGCCTCATGGTCTCCAATGCCTTATCCAAAGCACATAATTCTTTGAAAACTGAAGCCTCACTGACCCTAAGTTCTAATAGATTCTTTATAGCCACGAGTGCCTGAGGGAAAAAAATATGATGCAAAAATTAATATCTTAATCTGTTTTTCAAAACATTACCCCCTCCATTCACTTGGATTCTCTACATTTATTTTTGCATTCAAGTTTTAGGAGATGCAATATATGGGAAGGATGAACAAAATGACCCACACTTAAAATGAGAGTGCTTTGCGTGTATTTCTTACTCAAAATGAGAATGTACCATTTTAATGTTTATTCAAATGTTCTAAAAAGGAAAATGTTGTGAATCCAAATATAACCTAGTAAGAAATAGTCCCAATGAGCTAGGGCAGAATCACGGGAATCCAGTCCACAAGATGATCCAAAATATGAAAAGAGAAGAAAAGGAAAGGATATGCCACTGTGTAAGACAAATCTCCAGTGCCTTAAACCCTGATACAATATTGAAGTAAGGGTGGGTACCTTTTCTTGGAGATCAAGATCGTCTGAAAATGTTAGATTGACCACCGCATTCAGAAAGACGTGGTCAGAAAAAAACGGAAGCTTTGCTTTATGTCCATTCTCTAATTGAGACTCGGCTAAATCACCGACCAGAAAGACACATTTTCGCCTTAGTCTAACATCAACGGCTGAATTGCTCAAGATATCCTGCAAGGAAGATGATGATTATGCTTTGTGGCCTCAGTTGGAAGACATGGTTTTACTCACGTTTCTCGCAAGATTCTAGGCTAATACATATATTTTGTTTCCGCTAGGGCCGCTACACATGAAGGCATTGCAAATGCGTCCCTTTAAAAGGGGGTACCTAAGCCCTTTGCGTACTTTGGCACTGATTTGGATACATGACAACTTACTTGGCGAGCACGCATATATAAAGCAGCATTATGTATGTTGCAGAACTTTAATGAAAGATGGTGCTAATATTGCTTCTAAATAGTTATAAGGGTTAGGTCGTGTACTAGCAAGGGAAGTAAGCTCCCCATGACGTACAGATGTGCCAAAAGGGACGATGTCGTTACTTAATTTAAATATATAGATCACAATAACCTGTAAGATCATCTCAGATGTGAGACCAACGTCTACCATATAATTTAAACAAGGAATACACAAGTATTTTGGGTAGGTCTCACATCTATGGTCGTCTCACACAAAATTCCCTGTATACAGATAATGCCTTGTGAGTTCCCTTTTTGGCTTGGAAACTGAGAACTTGGGTTAAAAGCATCTTAACATTGGGTAGGAGCTTTAGGAGTAAGTTGAATGGAACAGTGAATACTGCCATTCCGTCATAATTGTGTTACCTTGAGCATCAAGTCTCCTGCTTCGGCGTAAAATGCTTCCTGAGCATTGACATTATTTCTTATTACAGCTGAAACTGCATATAATGCTTTGGTGGCCTCTTCAGTAAAATCAGATTTCACCATCTTTATTAGCTTTCCAAGCATACCAAGCTCCAAAACCTGAAGTCCATAGGGGAAAATATTATCACCAATCGTGAGCATACGTACTGACTCCAACAATCACAGAAGTAATGGAGCAGCTACTTCAATAAAACAACAGCAACAACATTACTGAACTGACAGGAGCCTATCACAAGGTAAGAGGAGTCGGACGTCAACCTTACACCTATGTTGAAACAACAAAGTTCTTTCCAGACCCATAATGAAATTGTGTCCAATATTGCATGGTTCAACTACTACTTCATATGACAAGAAGCGCAGACAAAATAGTGGCTCATTTTGCTTTGTTCCGTATTTCATCATATTCAAATGCTAGAGTAATGTCTTTGACTAAACTGGAAATTAGAAAACGGAGACACCATTTCAATATGAAGAGAAAAAACAAATGAATTACAAAACGGAAGGACTAAGCAATAAGTAAACTTTGAATTTTTCTTGCTTAGTCATTATTCATCAATCATTTTCCGAGATTTAGAAATCATAAGCTCGAACAGGGATTAGATTTAGTCGCTAATCGTATACAAACCATTAAACTTGCAATATGTGTAGCATAAGATAGACACTAACGTAGGCACAACAATCCCCCTTACTACTAAGAGAATAAAAATTTTCTTGATTTTCCCGCCTAAAAAACCCTCTTCTATGTCGGGCCTTCTTTTTATGTTGTCACTAAGCCCACCTTTTCATATTTAATTAGTCAATGCAATAACTACACTAGCCCACCATATTTGTGTAACTTAATAATTCATATCCTTTAAAATATTTGTTAAAACATTTTGATCGCCCACCCGATAAATTTGTGGTCACTTATTTATTTCTACAAATAATGGAGTGTCAAATGTTTTATAATCTTTAAAACATTAAGTTCATTTATTTTAAAAATTAAAAAGTAAAAACAATATTTTAATAGTTTGTAAATTGTTCTTTTAGATAATGTTATACTGTTTTTAGCGACCGGTCTTTATAAGGTAAAGTAAAGTTTGAGTTACATTTTACAACTGCCTTACTTATTAATGTCATAAATGCGTTACTTTAATAGTTTAATTCATAGGTTAAGACAA
Organism: Heliosperma pusillum; assembly: GCA_022085475.1. Taxonomy (NCBI): domain Eukaryota; kingdom Viridiplantae; phylum Streptophyta; class Magnoliopsida; order Caryophyllales; family Caryophyllaceae; genus Heliosperma; species Heliosperma pusillum. The sequence continues at coordinate 67,339 of JAIUZE010074013.1, forward strand.
AAAATAATTTAATTTAAAGTGTCTTCCAATGGTAGTAAACTTTATTTTTCTAACTCATACTACTATTATATTTCGTAGATTATAACATTAAATTAAATGTGCAATTAATTTATGTATAAAAGTTAAATTAAAATATCGGTATATTATAATATCTAAAAAATACCGTGCTTTAGCACGGGAAGCACTCTAGTAGAACATCAAACATTCAAACCTGCTGCTGAACAACTGGATTATTTTGACTAGCTTTTCCAAGAACCCATGCGGCAAGTTTCCTCACATCTGGGTCAACATTGTCAAGTTGTCTCGCAACAGCATTAAGACCACCAAGCTTGTCCAAATCTGTAGAGAAATGATGAAAGCATTAATTTGACTTTTAACAATGCTTTGGTAAACATATATGATACCATCAAAAATATCAAGAACAATAAAAAATAATCTTTTTCCAGAGATCCATACAACCAAAAAATCTCAGTTTCAAACTTGGATAAAAAATTAGCTGTGGCGGCCTGGCATTAATCGTTGTGCTATAAATATGGCCAATGCCACCTTAAAATGCGATCACACTAACCTTCGGAAACCTCATTAAGTCTATCCTAATACAGTATCTTGGGCAATATTTCATACCATTTGTCTGCCAGATACATGTTATTGTAATTGATAATTCCAATGGTATCAATGGGGAGGTAAGTATTCAGGTACCTAACGGGAAAAGAAAAAGGATTTACAGAAGTGAAAATTTATTTTGAAGAAGCTAATTAATATCCAAGAACTTGGGATTACACTCACACATATGAAAATCAAATGTTGCCTCCTTTTTTAAATGAAGTAATGTAGAGCTATATGGTCGAAGTGGGCTGAGAGAGCCACATTTTTTTGGTCCTAAGAGAGTACTCCGTACCATTGGCATTATCGATGGGCTCAACAAGTAAAAGAAGTTCTTCCAGAGCCCGAAGTCGATCTTCCACAGAAACAGAAGAATTATTCAAGTCATTTATAGCAATTTTCATCAATTCTGCATCAGAAGGCATCTTTAACTTCTCCATTAATTCCTGTGCATGAGGATAATGCATACTATCAGAAATAGCTTGCCAAAAATATGGGTTACATATTTACATGGATAAAAACATCTTAAGTACCTGAAGTTCTACTTGACGCTTCTTCAGCTCATCATCTGACATACGCTGGCGCTGCACATTTTCGGCGCTTTCTTTTAGCTTTGCTGGATCAGAATGTCCTATCGTATCCGCATATAGAATATGGTACTCAGTAACCAATACTTGTCCAAACAAACAACATTTCCATATATATTATACTTGACATGCTGTGTTCAGTAATAGAGACAAGATTCATCAGTGTAGCATATTATCAAATAGCACTACATGACCATGTAGATGAATGATATTCCTGCATCTTAAGAAAGGGCAGCATTCACCCCAAAAACTTGGGGATGCATTTTCATCAGCATACTTTAAAAGAACCTATCACTGACAATATATTACATGAAGCACAAAGAAGTTAAGTGAGCCAATTTGCTTATTTCATCATATTCCAATGCCAGATAATAGAGAATCTTTGGTCCCATTGAAATTGACGAGTTAGGCATTTTCCAAATATTAAAATACGAGTAAGGGTGAATTTAGGTCTAATGTGCCCAAATGCTTTAAGAAGGATGCCTTATAATTAGGTTATACTTGTGTTTCAGAGGAGGATATAAAATTTGGACAGGCCCTGTGCCTTTTCTTACTTACTGTAACACGTCACTCTCCATTTATTCACACATTTATTTTTTGTTTTCCTTGGCGGATCAAAGGGACAGGTTAGTACTTCTAAGTGCATTGAAAAGGTGAAACCTACTGCTCCTAATTTTAAAGCAGTGGAGGAAAAAAATACACCATCCTGAATTCCTGATTAGATTCCTTGTTTTTTATAAATCCCACATGTTTCCTTCCTATGCTACTGTTGAAGAGACGAGGCTTTTCTTTCCATATGAGAAAACAAGCAATTTAGCAGTAGCATTCTCTCTGTTCATCCACTTCATTCTGACAATTAATATCTCCAAACATTTGTAGAGTCGTAGAGATGCAAGGAAAAATTAGTAACTGATGCGTGATGGGAAAAACATTGGTCAAAATTTGACATCATTGACCTCTAAAGTCAAATCAAGAACAGTGTTTTTCAATCATGAACTTCCAGCATCATTTTCTACTAGTATTGACCTACGTGGCTAGTTGTCAATTACATTTTTATGACACCATCCATTTTGCACAACTAAAATTGATTGAGAAAGTCGTAAAATTGTAGATATTTTGTTAAGAAAGTCATAAAAATGTGACGAAATGTACCGAAACCCAAGGGACTAAGCCCTCCTGGTATTACTTGAATATAACCATAAAATTTCTATTACTTTGGACACATTTAGTACTTCAGTTCAAGTATTTGTATTTTCATGGAAAATGATACTTCAAAGGCAAAAACATAACATGGTCACTCCTACGACAGGAGAGAAGTGAGGATTTGTTTTGAATCAATAAGTTGAAAGTTGAAACACAGTTCAACACTACAAAAGCTCACCACAACCTACCATAAGACGGCACCCAAAACTTTTCAAGCAAAAAACATTGAATTTAAACTATGAGGTGGGATTACCTATAGCCCATTGTAACATCCCTTCAAGAGAAGAGAAGCCACCATCGAGCTCATCATTTTCACTCAACGCAACAGGCTCTTCAGAATCTTCCTTCCTGAAAAAGTCCCCATCTTCTTTACTAGTTGACCAAAACAACCCTGGAGTTGACTGGTTAACACGAACTTCTTTTCCGAAGACAGCCATTGCAGATATCATGATTGCTATAGGCAGAACTACACTCAATCTGACACAACCCATCCTTAACGAAACCTGGGAACAAGGCAACTGTGAGATTTTCACTAGTGAGATAGCCTACCAAGTCACAATGGAACTGAAATTTCCAGGCCTAACTAAACTGAATTAAATTGATTTATTCAGTGTGATCTTTAACCCTCCTTCAGTCATCAAGATTTTCTTGATAATCGGCTAACATCAAACATTTTCTTCCAGGCTTTCTAACTACACATGAATCAGCTTACGCTGATATTTAACTAAAAGTTATAGAAGCAGCGGATTCTCAATTGATCTGAGTGTGACTCGACTACCCTGACTTAAAGTCAAACGAGGGTCTCCCTCTGATTCGACACAGATCATAGGCCATTCAAAACACAACATGGGTCAAACACATTATAACTTCAACAGGAGACAGTCTCATATGAGATTTTATGTATAATGGCATCGGGATTAACAATGCAACCCCAATCAATAAACTTCACCATGTCGCTTACGATTTCCATATTTGTATCTATTCATCCCAAAAGCCCAACTCCCTTTCAAACTAAAATCCATCACAATCACAAGTCCATACACCCTTGATAAAATTACAAGGTTTTCAGAAAAAAAGCACTAGTGAGTTCATGTAATAGGGCAACAAATCACTAAATTCAACAACAACAACAACAACAAGATAGTTGATAAACGCTCAAATCTTTTACAAATGAATGCTAATCAACTACCCTTTACTGTAATTGAGCTGAAAGCACCATGATCTCAAAAGAAAAACTGATGGGTAATTTGCAAATGACATCTAATTAGGAGAAAAAATGAGAATCTGGGTTTTAGACCTAAAGCATTAGAAAGTAATAAAGATGAATAAGGAAAAAACATACCAAATGTTAAGAAGACGGTAATTAATCACAGGTGAGGATCGTGGATTCGTGGGTTTGGGGGTTTTGTCTTCAGTCCAAAATCAAATTGATTCAATTAATCAATTTATTTGAGTTTTATTTATAAATAGCTGTAGTTTATGTTTATGTGAGTTAACTGTTAAGGCCTAAGGGTGTTACTGTGTTTTGACGTAAGATAACCAATGAAATCGTAGAGAATGCAGATGACCTTTAATCCTTTATGGCTTCATTCAGTTAATGGGCTGATTGTAATTTTATTGCTTTACAACTTGGGACGTTGAGAGAGCCAAGGCCCAAGCCGCATCTTAACCAGTGATAGTAGGGGTCATCATCAGATGAGACAGCTCGCGAGCAACTTGAGATTGGCTCGAGATCAGTTCGTGGTCAAGCTTGAGTTCGAGTTAAGTCTTGCAAGCTTGCGACGGGTCAAATCTTCCTCACAAAGAGCAAGTGAGATTCATTTACCCCCACTTACCCCTCCACTTGTTCTTTGTGAGGAGGATTTGACCCGTCGCGAGCTTGCGACGGGTCGTTGTTGGGGCTCAAAATAATCCTCACATGGATCACTGACGTAGCAATATGAGATTGCTCAAAAGGAGAACACATGGATTAAGCAAATGAATGGACCTGATTGAAAGTAAAATGAGATGAACGGCCCAGATTGAAAGTAACAAACACACTTTCACAACAGCTATATCCTACCGAGTCAGTAACAACCTCCTGAAAAATAGGACCTGCAGAGCAGGACTCGGAGGACGACCAAGAAAGACGTTTGAAGGCCAAGTTCACGCTATAAAAGCCAAGAAATAAAGAAACAAAAATAGGTTCACGCTATATTCATTCTTGTTTCTTTATTTAAGTCCACATACTCTGTGTACCACCTCAGCAAGTACTTTTACATTTTTAGTGCATATCTTCGGAGGGATTCCGACCCCCCCTGCGGTTTTTCCCACATTGGGTTTCCGCGTCACCAATTCCTTGTGTCACTTCTCTTCTTGCATTTTTCCTTACGTTATTTCATCGTTTTAGTACTAGTAGAATAACCACTTTGATCCACCAAACAAGTAAATCACCTAATTAGCAAGTTTTTACCAAAACAGTTTGGCGGCCACCGTGGGGCATAGTGTTAATATCTGCAGTCAAAACAAAAGTCCAAACGACCAAGTCAATATGTCAGGATTCAGTTCGCCCAATACCAGTGGTCCCCCCATGCAACCTTGTACTGGGCATCCTCAGTCAGCCTCGGGAGCACCCAGTATCCCTGCCAGTCTGAACCAGCGTATCCCATCTACTCTCCAGAGGGAGGCAGTAAGTCAGACCAAGATACCTAAGCCACCGAGGGTGCCAGAGTCCGGCAGCCAGAGTCCGCGACAAGTCACCGCTCAGGGGCAGACTAGGTCCAGCAGAGATAGCAGCCCCATCAGGAGCGAGATCGTGATGGCCACCAATCCCCCAGAAGGTTAAGGAAAGCAGCGTTGTGCAGGTCCAGATCCAAACCAGCCAGACCCACTGCAGACTCTCATAAGTGGAATGAGCGTCATTCATGATGCTATCAAGAGTCTGGAGAGGGACAACCAGAATCTGAAGAAGAGGATGGTTGCCCTGGCGAACCAGCAACCTGTATCCAACCTTCCCAGCAACCAGACGTCAGCCTCAGCTACCTACCCGACCTAGGAGGTGCCTAGTACAGGTCCAGGATGCCAGATACCGCAGGAACTAGTGACCCAGTTGGACTTGGCATCGCCGCTGCCGGTTCGATCCATGGGGCATGTTGGGCAAGGAACTTCAACACCCAGCCACTTCACTCCCTCAGGCTATCCACAAATGCCAGGTAACTTGCCTTCTGGTACTTCCTTCCTTACTAACCCTTTCTTTGGTACAGGTACTCTGAGCCAACCAGTGGCCCATCAGTGGAGGCCCATCATCCACACTCAACCCGTGTAGAACGGAGTGACCTACATCCCCTACTCAGGAGAGCAGATCCAAGGAGGAGCAATACTCAGAGGCCCTGGATCCATGAAATAAGAGCAATTCCCTCGACATACCACCAGTGCCTGAAGTTCCCAACACCAGGGGAAGTACAGGAGGTACAAGGAGACCAAGAGTAGGCCAGAGGTTGTTACAAGGATGGACTGAAGATGACCGCCATCTCGCCAGCATAGCAATTATAGAGCCACGATGTCCATGAGAAGTATGTGGAACCCCCACAAGAAGAACTTGATCAGATCACATTGGACATGCTGCACTCACAGCAGACCGTACTAGTAGGATCAGACTACACCGGCCATACACAAGAAATACTACTTAAGCTACTTAGGAGGAACACATACAGCTTTGCCTGGCCACATGACGACATGGTGGGCATATACCCCAGCATAATAACCCATCATCTTGATGTGGACCCTAGCTACAGCTCGGTCTAACAGAGAAGAAGGAAATTCGCTTCAGAAGGAAACCAAATCATCAATCTGGAGGTAGATAACCTGCTAGCAGCAGGGGAAATCCGAGAAGTAAGGTACCCAGAGTGGCTCTCAAATGTGGTGGTGGTCCCAAAGAAAAACAACAAGTGGAGGGTGTGCGTGGATTTCACCGATCTGAATAAAGCATGTCCAAGAGTTCCGTTCCCCCTGCCACATATTGATGTCATGGTTGACGCCACATCAGGACACAAAATGCTAACCTTCAAGGATGCCTGAAGTGGGTACAACCAGATCAAGATGCACCCTGTAGATCAAGAGAAAATGGCATTCGAGTCAGAACGTGGGTTGTACTGCTCAACCTACTAGAGACTGGTCAATAGGATGTTTAAGAAACAGATAGGAAATACAATGGAGGTATATATTGATGACATGGTGGTGAAATCAAAACAAGTTATGAACCATATACAGCACCTCGAAGACACCTTCAGCACCCTCAGGGAGTATAAAATGAAATTAAACCCTATGAAGTGCACCTTCAGAGTCTCCTCGGGAAAATTCCTAGGGCACTTGGTGACACGGAGAGGCATAGAGGCAATTACGGAACAGATAAAAGCGATATTGCAGGTAGAGTCCCCTCGGAAGCCGAAAGACGTGCAAAAGCTGACAGGGAGGGTGACAGTCTTGAACCGGTTCATCTCAAGGTCCTCGGATAAGTGTCGCCTCTTCTATGATATCCTGAGTAAGAATCAGCGATTTGAGTGGACAGAAGAACACGAGAAGGGATTCCAGGAACAGAAGCGGTACCTGAGCACTCCACCTCTCCTTTCGAAAACAAAGCCTGGAGAGCACCTCTACCTGTACCTGTTAGTGACAGAAGCATCTGTCAGCTCAGTACTGGTACGAGAACAAGACGAGCAACAACACTCGGTATACTATGTTAGTAAGTCTATGCTACCTGCAGAGACCAGGTACACAACACTTGAAAAACTTGTACTAGCTGTAGTAGTATCATCCTATAAGCTGAGGCCGTACTTTGAGGCCCACCCCATCGTCGTAGTTACAAGCTACCTCCTGAAGGCAGTAATGAGGAAACCAGAACTCTCAGGCAGAATGGCCAAATGGTCCATCCACCTTAGTGGCTTTGACCTTATGTTTGAACCCCGGACATCAATTAAATCGCAAGCCCTAGCAGACTTTGTATCAGACTTTAGTCCTGCTCTACAAGTACAGGCAGACCAGGAGGTCCTGACCCTAGAAAGGGGGGGGGGGGGTGATCGGATCAACCCTGGCTGTTACACATAGATGAAGCCTCAAACAGGAGGAGAACCGGTGTTGGCATAGTCTTGAGGTCTCCACAGGGAGACATGATAGTACATGTAGTATGCTGCTTATTCAGAGCCACCAAGAACAAAGCAGAGTATGAGGCCTTGATCCTAGGCCTACAATTAGCCCTTGATTTAGGGGTGCAGAGCATCTTAGTATGCATCAATTGACAATTGATTGTGAGCCATGTCAACGAGGAGTATACCGCTAGAGATTCCAAAATGCTAGCTTACCTGAAGGTGGCAAAAGAGCTATCTCTCAAGTTCCAGCTGTTTGTCATAAGGCAGATCCCCAGAGACCAGAACGCTGAGGCAGACGCTCTGGCCACCCTGGGGAAACCTTCAAACCTGGCACCCTCTCCACCATACCTATTGTGCACGTACTAAAACCAGCGGTAGACAAAGAAGAGCAGGGTAACTGTGGAGAGTCTAAGACTCGAACACAATGGTTAAAGGAGGCAGGGGTACTAAGCAATACTGAAGGACATGGAGAAAGCCAGCCATACTAGAGGAAACAGTACCGGGACTGGCCCTTCATGAAGTGGGGTATGGACATCGTGGAAAAACTACCTAGAGCCCCTGGGAACAAGGTCTTCATGTTAGCCGTGACTGATTACTTCTCTAAGTGGAAAGAGGCAAAGTCATTCTCCCAGGTGACATAAAGGCAAGTCATATCGTTCATCAAGCGCAACATCATCGGTAGTTTTGGGATACCTTCAGAGATAGTATGTGATAATGGGTCCTAGTTCATCTCCAACCAAACCAAGGCCTTTTCCGCCAAGTGGAACATCGCACTACACAAATCAACTCCCAGAAACCCCTAGTCTAATGGCCAAGCAGAGTCCAACAACAAAATAGTAATTGACAACTTAAAAAGAAGATTGGAAGAAGCTGGGGGCAGGTGGGAAGAAGAACTCCCTCTGATACTCTGGCCCGACAAAACTACGCCTAAGGTGGCCGCTGGCCAAACACCATTCGGCTTGGTCTTTGGTGCAGAGGCAGTCTGTAGAGTCTATTGATCGAATACGAAAGAGGGGGGTGAATTGAGTATTAAAAACTAACCCTACTTTTTTCGATTTAAATGATACGTAATTAATTATTTGATCTTATAGATTAAAATCAACTAATTAATTAATCAAAGTAAGCGTAAGTAACGAAATAACGAAAAGTAAAGAGAGTAGAGAGAGGCACACAGATTTTTGAAGTGGTTCAGTTTCACACGTTGAAACCTACGTCCACTATTCTCGATTAATAATTCTTAGTACCTTTTACCTACGGATTACAAAAATTATCAACCCACTCGTATAATCAACTATGATTATAACTCAAGGTGAGTATCGCTAAATACTCTATACTATCTTACGTTAATAAGAAAGTACAATATAACTCACACAGATTCCCGTTAAAGAATTGTAAGATTATAATGATGTACTATTATCCAATAACGTATTTCACGCAAGCGATTGATAATAATTGATGCACGACTCTTTTGAAAAACAAACACTAAAAATAATAAATATTTTGCTCAAAGGTTTGCTTTAAAACGATTTTGGAAAATCAACACAAGTTGTAGGTGTGCCGTGTAGTTCTTGTGTATTTCGTGTCTATCATAGAATGAGATGTGAAGGAGTATTTATAGTAATAGAATCATAGTAGATCCAAAACCCTAGCTTAATATTTAAGAAAGATATTTATCTTTAATATCATAAACTAATATTTGATTTATCTTTTAGAAATATCTTTATCTCAAAATATTATTTGGTTTATCTTATAGAAATATATTTATCTTTAATATCTCAAAATATTGTTGTAAAGATATAGTAGAATCCTAGATTAAGGTAAACAAGGGAAACAATCTAAGGAGGCCGAAATCCCTAGTCTCACGAAACCCTAGAAGGCACGCAACCCTAGGTGGCACAATCCTAGGTTTCCACGAAACCCTAGGTGGCTCAAACCCTAGGTGGGCTTATTAGGTTAACAACAAATTGAGATAGAATATATTAGAAATCGTAGGTAGCATGACAACCCATAAGTCGTATTACTAACCAATAGAATCTCATAAACATATTCTCTATTAAAACTTTTGATAAATATAAAAAATACTCTTTCACTTTTGAAAACATTTAAAACATTTTATTTCCAAAATCCTGCATCAACATTTATCATCCAAAGTTATAGGCTAAAACTATAACTTTTGAACTTAAAATCTCTCGAATGGAATAGTTACCGAATGACGACCTATACTATCTAATCTTCACAAAGATTTTTAGTATACGGATCATCTCTTCATCTCGATCACAAAGACCCTCCATCTTGAGTCTTGTGTTATTTGAAGTAGATCTTGCTTAAAGCGATTTTCTTTAAAGTTATGACTGAGTAGCTATAACTTCCACATAAACTTCCAAAGTTATTCCTGAAGTTGTTATAACTTTGTCTCACAAACTTTGTCAAAGTTATGCCTGAAGTTCTTATTAATTTGATCTTTCTTCTCATAATTGTTGCTGGCTATAATAAGACTAAAGCACACAATTACACGCACATGATATATCGAGTAAAGCACATTATCACGTAAACACTTGTCATTATCAAAAATATAAAATAGGTCCAACAAATTCCCCCTTTTTGATGATGAAAAGTCTCTTATGATTTCTCTTAACATTGTGACTAAGTATGGTTCCCCCTCAACAAAACACTCCAAAGTTATAGCAACTTTGATCGTAAGAGCAAAACAACTTAGCCAAAGTTATAACTTGAAAGACTTTAAGAGATAACGAGTCTTGACAAGGAGCAAGCTTAAGCAAAGACTCAAATCATATCATTTCTTCCCCCTCTTGGCATCATTGAAAAGACAAGAACAAGGATATAAAATGACTAGAATAACATACTCCAAGGCAAGAAATTGATATGCAAAATACGCAATAAGAAACGATATATAACAAGCAAAATCAAATATCAAATGTTAATTAAACTACAAACCACAATAATATTGTTAGTTGCCATTTGGGCCGAATGGATAGAGTATAAAAAGCCAAAATGGGCCGAGTGGATTAGTAGTTTAAGAAACAAACAAGCTAAGATAAGAAGATCAAGGCATATTGGGTTGGCGGATGATGTTGGGGTCAATGTAATCGGGCCGAGTACGGTACTCAAGAGTAGAAAGACGATCAAGGCACGTCGACACATGATTAGCCTGGGCGGTGAGGCATACATCAAAGTTCCGAACCTTCAAAGAAAGAGCCTTCGTCGCATCATGAATAGTGTGCATACCTTCACGCATCTCCGAACCACTCTTCACCAATGCACCTCCTTGGCTAATCAAGAATTGCATCCGATCCCGTTGCCTAAACATCTCTTGTCGAATATCGACAACATTCCTCTCTAATTTGGCTAGGCAACCATCAACACCCGTCATCCAAGACCGCAACTCACCACTCACACCCGAGCCACCACGGTCACGGGTGGAGCTAGTGGTCCCTATTGCCACGGTTTGACTAACCTTGTCCACCACCGCATCAATTTTCTTATCTTGCGCATCAAGGCGCTCCATTACTTTTCCCATAAACACATCCAATTTCGATTCAAGCCCCGAAAAATCAGCCATATTCGGTTTCACAACAACCGAACCGCCTTTTGACATAAAGACCAATTTCGGACCAAAAACCTCCAATTTCATGAATTTCAAAAACGTATCAGACATACCCCCTTTTTTTTTTTTTGATCGACGCCTTTTTGTACCTTCAAGCACCGAACCCGACTCGGTTTGGGTCAAATTGGGTGATTTTTGGTTGGGTTGTGGTGATAGATTGGTAGACATGTAAGGTGTTTGAGTTTTGGAGTTTGGGTGGTTGTGTGTTTTTTTTTAGAGTAGCCGTGTAGCGCCGGCTCTATTCCTCTTTTCCTTTTTTTTATTTTTATTTATTTTTGTTTTTGAATTTGAGTAGGATTGTAAAAGGAATCTAGGGTAAATATTTGTGAGTTATGGTAAGGCTAGGATTAGGTAAATAAAAAGATATGGTAAGATATTGTTGTGTGAGAATTTTCGGCCAACATAAATAAATGGGTATAATTTTGGTTCAATTAGGAAAGTGAATAAGATAGATTTTTGGGAAATATGTGGTTCATAATTCAATTTCCAAAAAATACTTAATATGCAAGATACTCACGTAAAATATATAATATTAAACACAAATATCCTGGCAATGAAATATGCGGACACAGTCATACAATCTCGTCTTATTCTAACCAGTCACGCAGGTTCACAAAATAATTATGATGAATTTAATTGGTACTGATTAAACCAATTTCCAACCGCAAAATCTCAAACCGTCTTCTCACTAATGCCCTTGTTAAAATGTCAGCCCATTGATTTTCAGTACTACAAAATTCGAGTTTAATGTTGCCCTTTTCTACATGGTCACGTAAAAAATGATGTCTAATGTCTATATGCTTAGTACAAGAATGCTGAGCTGGGTTTTTTGAAATAACAATAGCACTCGTATTATCACAGAATACAGGCATACAACCAACATTAACACCATAATCACATAGTTGTTGCTTTAACCAAAGTAGTTGAGAACATACCAGTCCTGCAGCGATATATTCGGCTTCTGCAGTAGATAACGCAACCGAATTTTGCTTCTTTGAGCCCCAAGTGATTCTACATGGTCCAACAAACGTAGCAAATCCAGAGGTACTTTTTCTATCTAGAGAACATCCTGCATCTAAATATCCTACTAGATCGAAATTACACTCAAGTGGATACCACAAATATAAATTAGATGTACCAATTGAATATCTCAAGATACGTTTAACTGCAATCATATGTGACTCTTTAGGACAAGATTGAAATCTAGCACAGACACATACGCTGAACATAATGTCAGGTCTACTTGCAGTTAAATATAATAAAGAACCAATCATACCTCGATATGTAGTCTCATCTACGGACTTACCATTTTCGTCTAAGGTCAACTTTTTATCAGTTACCATAGGTGTGTCCATTGGATGAGCGTTCTCCATACCAAATTTTCTGATTAGCTCCTTGACATATTTTTGTTGGTGAATCTTTATTCCTTCTTTGGTTTGTTGAATTTGCAATCCTAGGAAGAATTTCAATTCTCCCATCATGCTCATTTCAAATTCTGAGGTCATTAGATCTGAAAAATACTTGCACAATTTATTGTTAGTAGAACCAAAAATAATATCGTCTACATAAATTTGAGCAACAAGTAAATCAGAACCCTCGGATTTTAGAAATAGGGTTTTGTCGACAGACCCTCTTTTAAATTTGTTTTGCAATAAGAATTTTGACAATCTGTCGTACCAAGCCCTAGGCGCTTGTTTAAAACCATATAACGCTTTATCGAGTTTAAAAACATGGTTTTGAAATTTGCTATTCAAAAATCCGGGAGGTTGTTCAACAAAAACCTCTTCTTCCAAATAACCGTTAAGAAATGCAGTCTTAACGTCTATTTGGAACTGTTTCATACCTTTATGAGTCGCGAAGGCGATGAGCAAGCGAATAGCTTCAAGTCTTGCTACTGGTGTGAATGTCTCGTCATAATCAATCCCTTCTTGTTGATTATAACCTAGAAAGACCAATCGAGCCTTGTTACGAACTATAACTCCTGAATCATCCAATTTTTTTCTGAATACCCATCGAGTACCAATCACAGTTCGATTAGAAGGTCGTGGCACAAGGTGCCAGACTTTATTACGTTCAAACTGTTGAAGCTCCTCTTGCATTGCTACAATCCAGTCGGATTCTGCAAGAGCTTCTTTAATGTTGGTAGGCTCTATGGTAGACAGAAAGGAATAGAATGAACAAAAGTTATTTAATGTTCGCCTAGTTTGAACTTCTTTATTCCAACTTCCTAGGATACTATCCATAGGATGAGAACTCTTATATTTCCATTTCTTAGAGTTCCTAGGCTCATCATCATATGATGAACTTTCACTTTCCTCAAATGATTCAGAGTCAAGATTGGTTCCCCCTGAGTTGGACTATGGGGTTATAGCTAAAGTTGGTACAACTTCAGTTACAAAATCTTGATCTGGGTTCAAAGTTATAACATCATCAGCTATAGCTTCGGTTTGTTTTTCCTTATTTTGAGAAGAGACATTCGTATCATCAACAATTGTCTCGGTTCTCTTTTCAAGGTCATTTGCGGATTTATCAAGTTCATCATTGATTCTTTCAATAACTTCTTCATTTATATCTGGCTCATCATCCCTTGAAAGACGAAAGTCGGGATCATCCATGTCTTCTTCTTCATTCTGTTCAACTTGCTCAGGCACATTATCTTCATCAAATACAACATGAACACATTCTTCTATGCACAAAGTTCTTTTGTTAAAGACTTTAAAAGCTTTACTATAATTAGAATAACCAACAAATACAGCTTTGTCACTTCGTGGATCAAATTTGCTCAAATTACTTTTTCCATTATTATGGACAAAATATTTACTCCCGAAGCAACGAAGGTGAGCTATATTTGGTTTTCTCCCTCTTAAAAGTTCATAGGGAGTCTTTTTGAGAATAGGTCTAATCATAGCTCTATTGTGCACATAACATGCAGTACTAATGGCTTCGGCCTAAAAGTTCTTAGGAAGGCCACTACACAAAAGCATAGTGCGAGCCATGTCCTCTAACGTTCTATTCATACGTTCCACGACACCGTTTTGTTGTGGGTTCGTGGTGCAGAAAAGTTATGTCCTACACCATTCTCCCTACAATATTCTATAAAAGCTTGATTATCAAATTCGGTGTCATGATCCGTACGAATGGAAACTAACTTTTTATCATACTTGTTTTGGGCAAGCTTCATTAGTACTACAAACTCATCGAAAGTTTCATCTTTAGTAAATAGAAAGATAGGCCATACATACCTTGAGTAGTCGTCGACTAGGACGAATACGTACCTTGATCCACCGCGGATCCTGACTTTCATAGGTCCACACAAATCCATGTGTACCAACTCAAGTGGACGCTCTGTACTTACTACTCGTTTTGGTTTGAATGAAGATCTAACTTGTTTACAACGGGCACATGAGTCACACATCTTTTCTTGTTCGAATTTGATTGAGGGTAAACCCTCAACTAAATCCCACAATTTGAGTTTCTTTAAAATCGTTGGACTGATGTGTGCAAACCTCTTGTGCCACAAGTATGAATCATCCACATTAACTTTCATGCACGTAAAGGAACTTGTAGTAACTTTATTTAAATCAATCATATACACGTTCTTTTTACGTAGACCTTCCAAAATAACATTACTAGTACCTTCAATTATGATGCGACAAACATTTGAATGAAAAACTACTTTATTGCCTTTGTCACATTATTGAGAGATACTTAGTAAGTTATGATTGAGACCATCTACCAGATAGACATTATTGATAGCATGTGAAGGAGATATACCAATCTTACCTACACCGATTATTTTGCCCTTTTTGTTGTCTCCAAAGGTGACCTTGCCACCGTTGAAGGGCTCTAGTGAAAGAAAAAGATTCTTGTTTCCGGTCATGTGTCTCGAACACCCACTGTCGAGATACCATAGATTATTTTCCTTCACTATTATCTGCAAGAGAATCAAATACAGCTTTTGGGTACTCACGAGCTTAAAAGCGGTGTCGCTAATCCCGCTAATTAGCTACGGTCAAATAACAATTTATATCTCCTAAACAAAACACAAACTATCTTAAATAAAGGTAGTAAATGATAAGTAAAGGGTCGAACCCAAGAGAAGGCGAAATTAAGCTAAATCTAGACTCTAAACATTTAGCTAAGACACTAATTAAGAAAATAAACACTAATTAAGGTACTAATTACTAATTAAGACACTAATTGCTAGTAATCACAAACAATGATATTCACAATGAGAAAACATGTAGATTAACATATAGGAAGAAATTTGGTTAAAAAGGTTACTCAAATTGAAACATGAAATTCTAGGCTAGACAATAGACCAAACACCTTCTATGCAAGAAATCAAATATGAGAAAAGTACTTAGCGCAATTCTCCCAAGTAACACAACAATTAGCAAAGATGACCCCTTTTATACCTCTCTTCTTATTTATCTAATACTACCTCATAAGAAATAGTCAACATGGATTAAACCAACCAAGATTGACCATTTACAACTTTTACTACACTTATTAAAACATAAGCACAATCAAAGAAGTAAGCTTTAAGTATTAAAGCAAAGGATTAAGCTAGAATCATGCAACTCAACATTAAACCATGTTAAAATCACACAACATATAATTTTCCACTCAAAAGACTCTAACTTTAAACCAAGTTGAAGTCTTTCAAGTTTACTTCACACATTCAAGTATAGGTTGACAACTCCTAGCAAGAAAAAGCATTCATTAAGCAAATAAGATGTCAAGCTAGTCAAACTAAACATTCATCTACTCAATATGAAAGATTAACACAATAAAATTATATTAAATAAGGAATAGGAGGATTAGAGAGTCATACAATGCTAAAGGTGTGAACTTGTTCAAATTACACCAAGTAATTGGAAGATTAGCTACCCATAATCCAATATTACAAACCAAAAATAAAGTTCAACCAAATTACAAGCCAAAGTGAAGAACAAAAACTTGAGAGATTTCTATGGAATGAATGAAATGTAGGGGATGATCTTCTCTCTCTAAAATCTGATTCTTATATACCCTTGGTCCGAAAACCTAGGGGCCTTGAGAAATGGGCTTCAAAGAACAAGAAAGCGGAAAAATAGTCGCGTACCAGCAGTGTCGGACGCTGGCAGCGCCGGTGGACACCGGCACCGTCACAGGACGCCGACAGCGTTTCAGCCCGTTTTTGCGACAGCCATATCTCTCTCGTTTCTTGGTCATTTTGGGCGTGCGACCTACCGTTGGAAAGCTAAGAGGATAAGATATCACCTCCACTTGGCGTTACATCGATACGAGCTCTAGAACTCAATATATACCCGTTTGAAGTTGACCCTTGGAAAATCGATACTTCAAATCTTCATTTTTGGTCTTGTTTTTGCATGCCAATGCTTCCAAAATAACACACAACAATCGAAACCTCACAAATGTGCACCTTATTGGCATTCATTTCAATGCTTAACATCAATCACCTTTTAAAATAATCTAATTAAATGAAATTACAACAAAAGACTAAGAGAAGTACTTAATACAAAAGGATTACTTATGACCCATAAATTAACATTAATAAGTAACTAAATTAACCTAAATGACACGACTCAATTTGATGTTATCAAATACACCCACACTTGGAGTTTTACTCGTCCCGAGTAAAACTCGATATTAGCACAAACAACACGAGCCCAACATAGTGTGTGTGAAGGTAATGACCTCTCTTCCCTCACTACGCCCTTCTTATACTCCCTCTTAAACAAACTACCATTGACAAAAACAAAATAAAAAGACTCAAATCTTGTGGCACTCTTCTCTCACTCCCCCTCCTTATATCATCCCTCAAGACTAAGACACGACATGCCACCTACTCCGACTCAACTCACCTCAACTCCTCCCTTCTTATACCTCTCAAGATTGTAGTATGATCATCTTTGCCTTATCCCAAGGCATAACGAGATGACCCTCATCATCAAACTCCATGCAACTCCACTTCTTATATCACCCTCTTATTACTCCACTAGTGTATATCATGGTTACTTGGTTGGCCCCAAACTACACAATTCGCACAACCAAGCAACCCACAAGAGATATCCACCGATTTGGAACCAAATTTGTGACTCAAAATAAAAATAAAAAGAAATCCTAAGCTAGCCTCCTTCCAAATTCCTCCTTATTTCTCCCTTCTTTTCCCTCCAAAAATTCTCTTTATCGGAAGTATTTTGCTCAAATTTTTTTTTCTTTTTCTTTTTCCATTTTTTTCTTGAAAATCCCTCATTTTTCCTAAGGTGCCCTTTCGGGTTTTCACCTTAGTTTTTCCTTTCCTCTCATTGGTGGCTCGCAACTCGATTTTTCATTTTGCCCGGAATGCCCTTTCGGGTTTTCATTCCGTCCTCGGCCACCTTCCCAATTTTTGCCTAGGTGCCCACCCTTGTGAGTTTTCACCTAGCCGGGATTTTCAATTTTTTTTTAAAAGCATCAAAACATGAATAAAACGTACGTATGTTACATCAGAACTCCTTCCCCACACTTAGTTTCCACATTGTCCTCAATGTGGAGGAGATGTACAAAAAATGCAAAGAAATAAGAAGTACGGGTTGCCTCCCGTAAAGCGCTTTTGGTTTTTTTTTGTCGTCTGCTCGACGCCTTTTCAAGATCATTCTTCTTCAAGACTCAAGAGCGGAACAACTCAACGCCCTTAGTAATTTATCAAACACATTAGCCTATAAAGATGAGAAGTGGAGGTAGTAGGTTGGAATAATATGGCAAGTGTAGTCAAAACTAAATGATTCTATGTCGCGGTAAGGCTCCTTGAAAGAGAAGCTGGATTTGGCAAAAACCAATTAATAATGAGAGGACTCATGAGCTTCTTTGTGGAATACATTTGATGGCATTTCAAAGCAAATTTGAGGCGGTTCCTCCTTGCGGGGGTACACCTCTACAAACTCATTTTCCATATTCATTTTCGCAACCTCCTTAACCTCCTCACTAGCAAGTTTTATAGTCTTAGGAAGGTCACAAACAACATCATCAAGAGCCTTTACCTCCTCTTTTTCAATCTCAACCTCCCCCCAACTCATGTCTTCTTGTTCATTCTTCTCAAACACCTCACTCGTTAATCCCGTAAAAGTAAAATTTGGGCAAGAATTACTACGAACTAAGGAAATTTTATCAAGGTGTGAGGCATCAACTCTGGAACTCGGAATGTGAATAGGGGTCTCAATGGATGGTAAGGCCGAAGAGGATTTCAAGTCACACACATCATCTTCATCATCCCAAAAATCATATTCATCAACAACACACTTTTTATAATTGTGAATCATTTCATGCTTAGGGGAAGGAGGGTCTTCAACCTTAAAGTCATACTCATCACTAATGAAACCATTATCAACATAAGAATCATCTAAAGTGTGCATCTCATCTTGTTCGATACTACTTTTTTCGATATCCCTAAGGAGTTGGTTTACTAGAATTTCAAGGTTTTCCAACCTCACATTGTATAGCTCTCGATCCTCTTTAGCTATAGCCCTTTCAATTTGATTAGCTGCCCTTTCAATTTGATTAGCTTTCTCAAGGTCTTGTGCCCCTTTGATAATATCTTGCAATATGTCATTGATGCTCATTGAAGATATGTCATTGGTAGGCATTTCCTCACTTTGGTTGAATTGGGGTTGACAAGAATTTTCCAACTCCCATATAAATGTCTCTTTAGCCAAGTAAAGGAAAAAATCCCACTTCTCTTCATAATCAAACTCATACTTAAACTTTGCATCACTCAAACGATGAACATGAAACATGGTTTCTTCATTCAACCCATTAAACAATACATGACAAAGCTCCCAAGTTTGATAAGAGTAGTGACAATTTGAGGCATAGTCCCGCAATCGATCAAAATATGCACAAAATGGTTCATTCTCAAATTGGAAAAAAATTAAGTTTGCCATTTCATCAAACAAGTTAAACAATCTACAACAAGTAATTGACTCCTAATATTTACAAAAAGGAACATACAAATTTAAGCCAAATGTTTAGACTAGATTTAGCTTTGTTGCCTTCCCCGACAATGGCGTCAAATTTGACGAGCTTAAAAGCGGTGTCGCTAATTCCGCTAATTAGCTACGGTCAAATAACAATTTATATCTCCTAAACAAAACACAAACTATCTTAAATAAAAGTAGTAAATGATAAGTAAAGGGGCGAACCCAAGAGAAGGCGAAATTAAGCTAAATCTAAACTCTAAACAATTAGCTAAGACACTAATTAAGAAACTAAACACTAATTAAGGTACTAATTACTAATTAAGACACTAATTGCTAGTAATCACAAACAATGATATTCACAATGAGAAAACATGTAGATTAACATATAGGAAAAAATTTGGTTAAAAAGGTTACTCAAATTGAAACATGAAATTCTAGGTTAGACAATAGACCAAACACCTTCTATGCAAGAAATCAAATATGAGAAAAGTACTTAGCGCAATTCTCCCAAGTAACACAACAATTAGCAAAGATGACCCCTTTTATACCTCTCTTCTTATTTATCTAATACTACCTCATAAGAAATAGTCAACATGGATTAAACCAACCAAGATTGACCATTTACAACTTTTACCACACTTATTAAAACATAAGCACAATCAAAGAAGTAAGCTTTAAGTATTAAAGCAAAGGATTAAGCTAGAATCATGCAACTCAACATTAAACCATGTTTAAATCACACTACATATAATTTTCCACTCAAAAGACTCTAACTTTAAACCAAGTTGAAGTCTTTCAAGTTTACTTCACACATTCAAGTATAGGTTGACAACTCCTAGCAAGAACAAGCATTCATTAAGCAAATAAGATGTCAAGCTAGTCAAACTAAACATTCATCTACTCAACATGAAAGATTAACAAAATAAAATTATGTTAAATAAGGAATAGGAGGATTAGAGAGTCATACAATGCTAAAGGTGTGAACTTGTTCAAATTAAACCAAGTAATTGGAAGATTAGCTACCCATAATCCAATATTACAAACCAAAAATAAAGTTAAACCAAATTACAAGCCAAAGTGAAGAACAAAAACTTGAGAGATTTCTATGGAATGAATGAAATGTAGGGGATGATCTTCTCTCTCTAAAATCTGATTCTTATATACCCTTTGTTGGACCAATTTCATAGTTTTGATAATGACATGTGTTTACGTAATAGTATGTTTTACTCGATATATCATATGCGTTTAATTGTGTGCTTTAGTCTTATTATAGCTAGCAACAATTATGAGAAGAAAGATCAAAGTTAGGCATAACTTTGATAAAGTCTGTGAGACAAAGTTATAACAACTTCAGGAATAACTTTGGAAGTGAACATGAAAGTTATAGCTAACCAGGCATAACTTTAAAGAAAATCGCTTCAAACAAGATCGACATCAAATAACTACACAAGACTCGAGATGGAGGGTCTTTGTGATGAAGATGAAGAGATGATCCGTATACTGAAGATCTTTGTGAAGAATAGATAGTATAGGTCGTCATTCGGTAACTATTCCATTCGAGAGATTTTATGTTCAAAAGTTATAGCTTTAGTCTATGACTTTGGATGATAAAATATTGATGCATGATTTTGGAAATAAAATGTTTTTGAAATAATTTCAAAAGTGAAAGAGTATTTTTATATTTATCAATTATTTTAATAAAGAATATATTTATGAGATTCTATTGGTTAGTAATACAACTTATGGGTTGTCATGCTACCTAGGGTTTCTAATATATTCTATCTCAATTTGTTGTTAACCTAATTAGAACACCTAGGGTTTCGTGAAAACCTAGGTTTGTGCCTCCTAGGGATGCGTGCCTCCTAGGGTTTCGTGAGCTAGGGTATTTCGGCCTATCTAGGTTGTTTCCCTTGTTTACCTAATCTAGGATTCTACTATATCTTTACAACAATATTTTGAGATATAAAGATAAATATATTTCTATAAGATAAACCAAATAATATTTTGAGATAAAGATATTTCTAAAAGATAAGCAAATATTATTTTATGATAAGATATGTATCTTTATTAATTATTATACTCGGGTTTTAGATCTTCTATGATTCTGCTTCTATAAATACTCATTCACATATTATTTGCAAAAGACACGAAATACACAACAATCACACGGCTACATATTTTACTTGTGTTGATTTTCCAAAATCGTTTTAAAAGCAAACCTTTGAGCAAATATTTATTATTTTTAGAGTTTGTTTTTAAAAAAAGTCGTGCATCAATTATTATCAATCGCTTGAGTGAAATACGTTATTGGATAATAGTACATCATTATAAGTTTACAATTCTTTAACGGGAATTTGTGTGAGTTATATTGTACTTTCTTATTAGCGTAAGATAGTATAGAGTATTTAGCGATACTCACCTTGAGTTATAATCATAGTGTTGATTATACGAGTGGCTTGATAATTTTTATAATCCGTAGAAAGGTACTAAAAATTATTAATCGAGAATAGTGGACGTAGGTTTCAACGTGTGAAACTGAACCACTTCAAAAATCGTGTGCCTCTCTCTTGTCTCTTTACTTTTCGTTATTTCGTTATTTGTGCTTACTTTGATTAATTAATTAGTTGATTTTAATTCATAATATCAAGTAATTAATTACATATCATATAAATCGAAAAAGTGGGGCTAGTTTTTAATACTCAATTCACCCCCCCTCTTTCGTATTCGATCAATAGACTCTACAATTGGTATCAGAGCCTCGTGCTCTTGATTGCCTTACAGCAAGGAGTCTGATCCATTTATCTTTTTATTTTTATTTATTTTCCGCTGCATTTAATTTTATTTTAATGGATTCCAAACATCTGAAGTGTCCCGTATTCGATGGGAAGAACTACAGTTTATGGAAAAATATGATGACCCATTTCATAAAGGGTAACGATTGGGAGTGTTGGCTAATCATTAAGAATGGTCCTAATAAGATCATGCTTGGATCTGCTACTGGCACTTCCATCGAAAAGAAAGAAGATGACTATGTTGAGGCAGATTATAAGAAAGCTGAGAAAAATTCAAAGGCTATTAGTCTGTTGCAAAACGGCATGACCCATACTGAATTTGATCGTTTCTCATCTAGTTCTACTGCCAAGGAAATATGGGATGGTCTTGAGTTAGCTTATGAGGGGACAACTGTTGTCAAAAAGCAACGTATTGCACTACTTATGCGAAAATACGAACTGTTCTCCATGGAACAAAATGAATCGCTTGACAGCATGTCCACTCGCTTCTCTAGTATCATTAATGAATTGAAAAATCTTGGAAAAACTTTTGACTCCGAGGAAATTGCCAGGAAGATCCTTAGAAGTCTATCTAAACGATGGAGACCTAAGGTGACGGTAATTGAGGAATGTAAAGACCTATCTGACCTATCTTATCAAGAGCTACTTGGAACCCTAATGGCTCACGAGATCACTCTTGATGAAGGTGATAGCAAGAAGGTGGCTTACAAGCCGAATCTAGTGAAAGACATGATTCGGATCTTGAAGATGAAACAGTGTTATTTGCTAGACGTTTTAAGAAAAAATTCTTTAATAAACCACAAGGGAAAACGTTTAACAATAACACTAACAAATCTTACAAAAAGCCAATTGAGTCAAAAGGGTCTCTTTCAAGTCGTGGTTGCTTCAAATGTGGGGATAATGATCACATGATCAAAGATTGCCCCACATGGAAGAAAATCAAAGACAAAAATCAACGAGACAAAACCAAGAAGGAATTCAAGCAAGTAATGATGGCTTATTGCTGGGGAGATCTCGACACAGAGGACGACGAGTCAGAGGAAGAGGAAGTCGCCAACTTGTGTCTAAGCAACGTCAGTCTTGACCTAATTTCTGACAGTGACAATGAAAGCGAATCCGAGATGTGTCTTGTTGGCAACTCAGATTCAGAACCAGATTCAGAAGATGACGAAGAGGTTAGTCATCTTGAACTTAAAAAGCAAGTTAAGAATTTATCTAAGAAGTCTTTAATTAAGTATTTTGAAGAAGCCTTAGATCATTGTCATGAACAGAGTCTTGAATTAAAAGATCTTAAAGAACAAATTCTTGATATTGCTGAGGAAAACCAACTTCTTAAGGCCAAAGCTAAAAAGCTCAAGTCTAAAGTTATGGCAACTTCAGCTATAACTTCAGACAAGACAAATGTTGAGAAAGAAGCTCTTGAGTCTAAAGTTATAGCTAATGAAGCTATAATCTCAGAGTTAAAACTCAACATTAAGCATCTTCAAGCCAAAGTTATAGCTAATGAAGCTATAACTTTAGAATTGAAGAAAGTCAATGAGCTTTTACAATCTGAAGCTAAGGCAAAAGAAGTTGTTATCCTTGATCACGAGAAAGTAAACTCCTTTCTCTCTCAGCAATTGAAAGATATAAAGGCTAAATTCTCCCAAGTCAAAAGCCAACATAATGAGGAGAAACTTATCTTGAACAAACGCTTCAATGATTTTCGTGAAAATTTTAAAAAGAACAATCCCTCCAAAGACTCGAATGTAGATCATTCGTCGTGTGAAAAAGAAATTCAGTCTTTGAAGGAATTGCTCCTACATGCACGAAAAGTTCATGATAAGTGGAAAGGAAGTCAGAAGGTCTTAGACTTCCTTACCGAACAGTCTAATAATAACATGAAGATGGGACTAGGTCATGAATGTTATAGTCGTAGAGACCATGATAAGTGCAAATCCACTCCTTCTGACCGTGATTTCAGAAGAAGGAAGTACGTCAATCTTTCAAAATATCTGATTTGCAATTATTGTGGTCACAACGGTCATGTTAAAGATAATTGTGTTAAATATGTCAACGACAACAAAAATCAAACTGAGTTTGTTAAAGAACATGACGTGTCTAGTGTTAATGAGTCTGAACATGAACCTCAACGTGATGAGGTAAAAAATAATGAGTTTAGATGGTTTTATGACATAGCTTTCGATTACACATCTAAACCTTCAAAATCTAAAACTTATGTGAATCAGAAGCAGTCATTTAAACCTAATGTGCGTCGTAACAATAATCACTATAATAAACCTAGACAATCCTATGTTAAGTAGACAAGTATGGGTTAGGAAGGATCAAATACATAGAGTCACTAACCACAAAGGACCCAACTTAGCGTGGGTACCTAAAAGCTGTATTTGATTCTCTTGCAGATAATAGTGAAAGAAAACAATCTATGGTATCTCAACAGTGGATGTTCGAGACACATGACCGGAAACAAGAATTTATTTCTTTCACTAGAACCCTTCAACGGTGGCAAGGTCACCTTTGGAGACAATAAGAAAGGCAACATAATCGGTGTAGGTAAGATTGGTATATCTTCTTCACATGCTATTAATAATGTATATCTGGTAGATGGCCTTAAGCATAACTTGCTAAGTATCTCTCAATTATGTGACAAAGGCAACAAAGTCGTTTTTCATTCAAATGTTTGTCGTATCATAGTTGAAGGTACTAGTAATATTATCTTAGAAGGTTTGCGTAAACGGAACGTGTACATGATTGATTTAAACAAAGTCACTACAAGTTCCTTTACGTGCATGAAAGTCACTGTGGATGATTCATGCTTGTGGCACAAGAGGTTTGCACACATCAGTCCAACAATTTTAAAGAAACTAAAATCTTGGGATTTAGTTGAGGGTCTACCCTAAATCAAACTCGAACAAGAAAAGATGTGTGACTCATGTGCCCGTTGTAAACAAGTTAGATCTTCATTCAAAACAAAACGAGTAGTAAGTACAGAGCGTCCACTTGAGTTGGTACACATGGATTTGTGTGGACCTATGAAAGTTAGAAGCCGCGGTGGATCAAGGTACGTATTCGTCCTAGTCGACGACTACTCCAGGTATGTATGGCCTATCTTTCTATTTACTAAAGATGAAACTTTCGATGAGTTTGTAGTACTAATGAAGCTCGCCCAAAACAAGTATGATAAAAAGTTAGTTTCCATTCGTACGGATCATGGCACCGAATTTGATAATCAAGCTTTTATAGAATATTGTAGGGAGAATGGTGTAGGACATAACTTTTCTGCACCACGAACCCCACAACAAAATGGTGTCGTGGAACGTATGAATAGAACATTAGAGGATATGGCCCGCACTATGCTTTTGTGTAGTGGCCTTCCTAAGAGTTTTTGGGCTGAAGCCATTAGTACTGCATGCTATGTGCACAATAGAGCTTTGATTAGACCTATTCTCAAAAAGACTCCCTATGAACTTTTAAGAGGGAGAAAACCCAATGTAGCTCACCTTCGTTGCTTCGGGAGTAAGTGTTTTGTCCATAATAATGGAAAAAGCAATTTGAGCAAATTTGATCCACGAAGTGACGAAGCTGTGTTTGTTGGCTATTCTAATCATAGTAAAGCTTTTAAAGTTTTTAACAAAAGAACTTTGTGCATAGAAGAAAGTGTTCATGTTGTATTTGATGAAGATAATGTGACAAAGCAAGTTGAACATAATGAAGAAGAAGATATGAATGATCCAGACTTCCGTCTCTCCAGAGATGACTTGCCAGATAATAATGAAGAAGTTATTGAAGGAATCAATGATGAACTTGATAAATCCGCAAATGACCTTGAACAGAGAACTGAGACAATTGTTGATGATACGAATGTCTCTTCTCAAAACAAGGAAAAGGAAACTGAAGTTATAGCTGATGATGCTATAACTTTGAACCAGAACCAAGATGGTGTTACTGAAGTTGTACCAACTTCAGCTATAACCCCAGAGTCCAACTCAGGGGGAACCAATCTTGATTCTGAATTATTTGAGGAAAATGAGAGTTCTTCAGATGATGATGAGCCTAGGAACTCTAAGAAATGGAAATATAAGAGTTCTCATCCTATGGATAGTATCCTAGGAAGTTTGACTAAAGGAGTTCAAACTAGGCGAACATTGAATAACTTTTGTTCATTCTACTCATTTCTGTCTACCATAGAGCCTACCAACATCAAGGAAGCTCTTGCAGAATTCGACTGGATTGTGGCTATGCAAGAGGAGCTTCAACAGTTCGAACGCAATAAAGTATGGCACCTTGTTCCACGAACTTCTAATCGAACTGTGATTGGTACTCGTTGGGTATTCAGAAATAAATTGGATGATTCAGGAGTTATAGTTCGTAACGAGGCTCGATTGGTCGTTCAAGGTTATAATCAACAAGAAGGGATTGATTATGACGAGACATTCGCACCAGTAGCAAGACTTGAAGCTATTCGCTTGCTCATCGCCTTCGCAGCTCACAAAGGAATGAAATTATTCCAAATGGACGTTAAGACTGCATTTCTTAACGGTTATTTGGAAGAAGAGGTTTTTGTTGAACAACCTCCCGGATTTTTGAATAGCAAAGTTCAAAACCATGTTTTTAAACTCGATAAAGCTTTATATGGTTTGAAACAAGCACCTAGGGCTTGGTATGACAGATTATCTAAATTTTTATTACTAAACATTTTTAAGAGAGGATCTGTCGACAAAACCCTATTTTTAAAATCCGAGGGTTCTGATTTACTTGTTACTCAAATTTATGTAGACGATATTATCTTCGGTTCTACTAACAATAAATTGTGCAAGTATTTTTCAGATCTAATGACCTCAGAATTTGAAATGAGCATGATGGGAGAATTGAAATTCTTCCTAGGACTGCAGATTCAACAAACCAAAGAAGGGATAAAGATTCACCAACAAAAATATGTCAAGGAGCTAATCAGAAAATTTGGTATGGAAAACGCTCATCCAATGGACACGCCTATGGTAACTGACAAAAAGTTGACCTTAGACGAAAATGGTAAGTCCGTAGATGAGACTACATATCGAGGTATGATTGGTTCTTTATTATATTTGACTGCAAGTAGACCTGACATTATGTTCAGCGTATGTGTCTGTGCTAGATTTCAATCATGTCCTAAAGAATCACATATGATTGCAGTTAAACGTATCTTGAGATATTTAATTGGTACATCTAATTTATATTTGTGGTATCCACTTGAGTGTAATTTCGATCTAGTAGGATATTCAAATGCAGATTATGGAGGATGCTCCTTAGATATAAAAAGTACCTCTGGATTTGCCACGTTTGTTGGACCTTGCATAATTACTTGGGGGTCAAAGAAGCAAAATTCGGTTGCATTATCTACTGCAGAAGCCGAATATATCGCTGCAGGATTGGTATGTTCTCAACTACTTTGGTTAAAGCAACAACTATTTGACTACAGTGTTAATGTTGGTTGTATGCCTGTTTTCTGTGATAATACGAGTGCTATTATTATTTCTAAGAACCCAGCTCAGCATTCTCGTACTAAGCATATAGACATTAGACATCATTTTTTACGTGACCATGTAGAAAAGGGCAACATTAAACTTGAATTTTGTAGTACTGACAATCAATGGGCTGACATTTTAACAAAGGCGCTAGCGAGAAAACGTTTTGAGATTTTGCGGTTGGAAATTGGTTTAATCGGTAGCAATTAAATTCATCTTATTTATTTTGTGAACCTGAGTGACTGGCTAGAATAAGACGAGATTGTATGATTGTGTCCGCATATTTCATTGCTAGTATATTTGTGTTTAATATAATATATTTTACGTGAGTATCTTGTATATTAAGTGTTTTATGGAAATTGAATTATGAACCACATATTTGACAAAAACCTATCTTATTCACTTTCCAAAATTGAGCCAAATTCTACCCATGTATTTCACCTTGACCGAAATTCTCAACATAAATCACTTTACCATATATTTTCTTTTACCAAATTCTATCCTTACCATATCCCAACAATTAACTATCCAAGATTCCCTTTCCTACCAAAATTCAAAAAAAAAAAAAAAAAAAAAAAGGAAAGTAGTCTACTCTAAGCCGGCACACCCATGTGCATAGTACAAAAGTACTCTTCCCAATTTTTACAACTCATTATTACCTTTCACTTTCACCACACAAACACTTCACCCAATTTTAACTCCTTCTCTCTCCCTTTCACGGCACCCCTACCACAGCAACAAAAATTTAACCATCAATTTTTCAAGCTTCATCCATGGCTTCCACAAGGTAAAAAATCTCCAAAAACCCAAACCCCAAAACTCCTAAGCCTAGTATGCCCAAAAATACCTCTCCTACTCCCACCCAAAAATCACCCACCATAAACCAAACCGAGTCCGGTGCGGGTCTTGAGGGTACAAAAAGAAGAAGGTTAAATAAGGGCAAAGCTAGAGTCCAAGAAGAAGCTACCACCGAAGTTGCTGACACGGTTCCCGAGGTAATTACACGGGTTACATTCCGTGATTGCCTTGCTAAATTGGAAAGGAACATTGTCAATTGTCGACAAGAAATGTATAGGCAAAGGGATCGGATGACATATTTGGTGAGCCAAGGCGGTTCTTTGGTTAAAAGTGGTACGGAAATGCGTGAGGGGATGCGTACTATCTTTGATGCGACGGAGGCTCTTTCATTGAAAGTTCGAAACTTTGGCGTTTGCCTCACCGCTCAAGCTACACATGTGTCCTCGTGCCTTGACCGTCTCTCCACTCTCGAGTACCGCACTAGGCCCGGTTATAAAGCACCCTAATCTCACCCGCCCACCCACAATGCCTTGCTCTTCTTATCCTTGTTTCTTTGTTTCTTGAACTACTAATCCAATTCGGCCCATTTTGGCTTGTTTAAACTTTGTTCTATTCGGCCCAATGGCAACTAACAATATATTTTGTGGTTTGTAGTTCTTCATTAACATTTGCACTTGATTTTGCTTGGTATATATCGTTTTATATTACGTATTTTGCATATTTTTTTCTTGCCTTGACATGTGTTATTCTAGTCGTTTCATGTCTTTGTTCTTGTCTTTTCAATGATGTCAAGAGGGGGAATAAATGATATGATTTGAGTCTTTGCTTAAGCTTGCTCCTTGTCAAGACTCGTTTTCTCTTAAATTCTCTCAAGCTATAACTTTGGCTAAGTTGTTATGTTCTTGCGATCAAAGTTTTTATAACTTTGGAGTGCTTTGTTGAGGGGGAACCATACTTAGTCACTGTGTTATTAAAAATCATATGAGACTTGTCATCATCAAAAAGGGGGAATTTGTTGGACCAATTTCATAGTTTTGATAATGACATATGTTTACGTGATAATATGTTTTACTTGATATATCATATGCGTGTAATTGTGTGCTTTAGTCTTATTATAGCTAGCAACAATTATGAGAAGAAAGATCAAAGTTAGGCATAACTTTGATAAAGTTTGTGAGACAAAGTTATAACAACTTCAGGAATAACTTTGGAAGTGAACATGGAAGTTATAGCTAACCAGGCATAACTTTAAGGAAAATCGCTTCAAACAAGATCTACATCAAACTACACAAGACTCGAGATGGAGGGTCTTTGTGATCAAGATGAAGAGATGATCCGTATACTGAAGATCTTTGTGAAGATTAGATAGTATAGGTCGTCATTCAGTAACTATTCCATTCGAGAGATTTTATGTTCAAAAGTTATAGCTTTAGTCTATGACTTTGGATGATAAAATATTGATGCATGATTTTGGAAATAAAATGTTTTGAAATGTTTTCAAAAGTGAAAGAGTATTTTTTATATTTATCAATTATTTTAATAGAGAATATATTTATGAGATTCTATTGGTTAGTAATACAACTTATGGGTTGTCATGCTACCTAGGGTTTCTAATATATTCTATCTCAATTTGTTGTTAACCTAATTAGCCCACCTAGTGTTTGAGCCATCTAGGATTTCGTGAAAACCTAGTTTGTGCCACCTAGGAATGCGTGCCTCCTAGGGTTTCGTGAGCTAGGAATCCGGCCTCCATAGGTTTGTTTTCCTTGTTTACCTAATCTAGGATTCTACTATATCTTTACAACAATATTTTGAGATATTAAGATAAATATATTTCTATAAGATAAACCAAATAATATTTTGAGATAAAGATATTTCTAAAAGATAAGAAAATATTATTTTATGATAAGATAAGTATCTTTATTAAATATTATACTAGGGTTTTAGATATTCTATGATTCTACTTCTATAAATACTCATTCACATATTATTTGCAAAAGTTACGAAATACACAACAATCACACGGCTACATATTTTACTTGTGTTGATTTTCCAAAATCGTTTTAAAAGCAAACCTTTGAGCAAATATTTATTATTTTTAGAGTTTGTTTTTAAAAGAGTCGTGCATCAATTATTATCAATCGCTTGAGTGAAATACGTTATTGGATAAATAGTACATCATTATAAGCTTACAATTCTTTAACGGGAATCTGTGTGAGTTATATTGTACTTTCTTATTAGCGTAAGATAGTATAGAGTATTTAGCGATACTCACCTTGAGTTATAATCATAGTGTTGATTATACGAGTGGGTTGGTAATTTTTGTAATCCGTAGAAAGGTACTAAAAATTATTAATCGAGAATAGTGGACGTAGGTTTCAACGTGTGAAACTGAACCACTTCAAAAATCGTGTGCCTCTCTCTTGTCTCTTTACTTTTCGTTATTTCGTTATTTGTGCTTACTTTGATTAATTAATTAGTTGATTTTAATTCATAAGATCAAGTAATTAATTACATATCATATAAATCGAAAAAGTGGGGCTAGTTTTTAATACTCAATTCACCCCCCCTCTTTCGTATTCGATCAATAGACTCTACACCCTTAGTCCGAAAACCTAGGGGTCTTGAGAAATGGGGTTCAAAGAACAAGAAGGCGGAAAAATAGTCGCGTACCAGCAGTGTCGGACGCTGGCAGCGCCGGTGGACGCCGGCACCGTCACAGGACGCCGGCAGTGTTTCAGCCTGTTTTTGCGACAACCATATCTCTCTCGTTTCTTGGTCATTTTGGGCGTGCAACCTACCGTTGGAAAGCTAAGAGGATAATCTATCACCTCCACTTAGCCTTACATTGATACGAGCTCTAGAACGCAAGATATACCCGTTTGAAGTTGACCCTTGGAAAATCGATACTTCAAATCTTCATTTTTGGTCTTGTTTTTGCATGCCAATGCTTCCAAAATAACACACAACAACCGAAACCTCACAAATGTGCACCTTATTGGCATACATTTCAATTCTTAACATCAATCACCTTCCAAAATAATCTAATTAAATGAAATTACAACAAAAGACTAAGAGAAGTACTTAATACAAAAGGAGTACTAAAGACCCATAAATTAACATTAATAAGTAACTAAATTACCCTAAACGACACGACTCAATTTGATGTTATCAGGTACCGACGCTAAGTTGGGTCCTTTGTGGTTAGTGACTCTCTATATTTGATCCTTCCTAACCCATACATGTCTAACAATTCTTTTCTTCTTAATATAGGGTTGTCTAGGTTTATTATAGTGATTGTTATTGTTACGACGCACATTAGGTTTAAATGACTGCTTCTGATTCACATATGATTTAGATTTTGAAGGTACAGATGTGTAATCGAAAGCTATGTCATAAAACCATCTGAACTCATTATTTCTAATTTCATCATGTTGAGATTCAGGTTCAGACTCATTAATACTAGCCACGTTATGTTCTTTAACAAAATCAGTTTGATTTTTGTTGTCATTGACATATTTAACACAATTATCTTTAACATGACCATTGTGACCACAATAATTGCAAATCAGATATTCTGAAAGATTAACATACTTCCTTCTTCTAAAATCACGGTAAGAAGGAGTGGATTTGCACTTATCATGGTCTCTACGACTATAACATTCATGTCCTAGACCCATCTTCATGTTATTGTTAGATTGTTCGGTAAGGAAGTCTAAGACCTTCTGACTTCTTTCCCATTTATCATGAACTTTTCGTGCATGCAAGAGCAACTCCTTCAAATACTGAATTTCTTTTTCACATGACGAATGGTCTACATTCGAGTCTTTGGAGGGATTGTTCTTTTTAAAATTTTCACGAAAATCGTTGAAACGTTTGTTCAAGATAAATTTCTCCTCATTATGTTGATCTTTGGCTTGGGAGAATTCAGTCTTTATATCTTTCAATTGCTGAGAAAGAAAAGAGTTTTCTTTCTTGCGATCAAGGATAACAACTTCCTTTGCCTTAGCTTCAGATTGTAAAATCTTATTGACTTTCTTCAATTCTAAAGTTATAGCTTCATTAGCTATAACTTTGGCTTGAAGATGCTTAATGTTGAGCTTTAACTCTGAGATTATAGCTTCATTAGCTATAACTTTAGACTCAAGAGCTTCTTTCTCAACATTTGTCGTGTCTGAAGTTATAGCTGAAGTTGCCATAACTTTAGACTTGAGCCTTTTCGCTTTGGCCTTTAGAAGTTGGTTTTCCTCAGCAATGTCAAGGATTAGTTCCTTAAGATCTTTTAATTCAAGACTCTGTTCATGACAATGATCTAAGGCTTCTTCAAAATACTTAATTAAGGACTTCTTAGATAAGTTCTTAACTTGCTTTTTAAGTTCAAGATGACTAACCTCTTCATCATCTTCTGAATCTGGTTCTGAATCTGAGTTGCCAACAAGACACATCTCGGATTCGTGATCGGTTCTGTCGCGGTCCCGAAACAAAAATAATTTACCCAGACTAAGCTAACAACATAAGGAATAAAATTAGGGAAGTATGGTGTCGATCCTCAGGGAGTACGTGTTACTTATGAGTTGCTATGGATTGGTTTTCATTTAGAATCGAGTCACTTGAGTTGGTTGTCTAAACTACTAACATAAAATAAAATGACAAGTATATAAATGACGATATGTAAAGAACAATTATGTAAATTGCAAAATAAAAACCCAGAACAGAAGACATACCCGATCGGGTTGTCACGTACCCGATCGGAGAAACCCTCTGATCTGAATATTGACGACTAAATTCTATCTAAAGACGATATTTAAATGACAATATTGAATGTCTATCTAACTAAATTAATAAACTAGAGAATAACAATAATATAAACTATCTAGGAACGGAAATAAAAAGACGATAAAATAAACTATCTAGATAACGATAAAGTAAACTATCTAATAATAGAATTAAAATGACAATAAAATAAACTATCTATAACGATAAAGTAAACTAACTAAACAACAATAAATTAAACTATCTAAAATGGTAAATTAAACTATTTAATCGAATTGAAATAGTGAAAGAGAAATACATGTAAAACTAGTTAAAAGTCTCATAGATACCAATATTAGAATTACTATGGTTGTCTAGGCCTTGTAGCGGTATATTCCTTCCGGATTCGTACCGACCTTTTAGTGGGTCCTAACGTCCTTTCAGCATGGTTAAGTCACTAAACCCCTATTGGCAGTCCTAATTCCTATCCCAACTCTTGTTATAAAGATATAAATGACTAATACAAACAATTGCTTATGACCACTAAACAAAGTTATAGAATTTGACACGACCAAAGGAAGAAACAATTTGATGGTTCAATTGGTAACTACTCGTCTTTTAATTCATTTAACTCGTAAATCATTTCAAATATTACAACTCTATTTATTTTATTTACACAATGATAATTTTACAATATTAGAATTAATCTAATTTATATGATTATGTGATTAAGTAAATTAGCAAGAAAAAGATGTATGAAATTAAACTATGAAATATAAATACTAAAGTGATTATGGTGATTATGTTAACAATGATTCTAATGACAAATTTTAGGATTATTTGATTAGGTAAATTATAATGTGACATGCTAAACAATACTTTTGGTTTTAACTAGATTAATTTTAGTTTGATTTCCTAATAACAACAATATTATGAAAATGATACTAGTGAGATTATAATTCATGATGACTAAAATTGCATAAGTAAATCAAGATTAGAGAATTACCGAATTGGAATAAGAGTATATAAGAATGAAAGTAAGAACAAATATCCAATAACAAAAGCTAAGTAAACACTAGAGAAATACTAAGAAAACTATAAAAACTTGTAAGAAAGTGTGCTAAAAGATATGTAAAGATGATAATAGTTAATTGGATTATGATTGGATAAAGGATGCTTGGATGCTTGGATGATCATTGGCTTTTATAAGGCTGCATGGCTGCTGATCCTTCGTGCAAATTCGTACCCTAGTCAAAGCATTAAACCACCCATTTAAGCTCGGATTGAAGAAGAGCCAAGTAACGTCTTCTTGCAGAAATACCCGATCGGGTATTGAGCAATCCGATCGGGTTTTTGCGTAATTGGAATTTTCAGTCTTTTCATCTTAGGCACGGAATCCTATGCCTTAGTCTTTGGTCAATGCACTACGGAATTGGGCTTGGGTTGCTCTTTTCTTGACTTGGGTTGAGGTTTCCTCTTAAAGTTCAAAGCCAAAATCCAAATTGAGTCCATTCGAGGAAAGATGTAGTGGAATCGTAATCAAGTCGTAAACTGGCTATCATCAATTCCTTGAAAACTCGTATCCTAGTGTCTTTGCTCCATAAAGTGGGAAAATATAGCAAAACCGCTTCATCTCCTATAAAACGAGTCAAAACACGCAAAACAACTAGAATAGCAATATTAGTTCGTTAATCACTTAACAAAGTGCATAAATCGTATAGAAATCGAGCTAAAAACGGGGGATAAATCAGTACAAAACATCACTTATCAAACTCCCCCAAGCTAAACCCTTGCTTGTCCTCAAGCAAACATAACAATCATAACTAGGACAAGGGTAGCTAACGCTGATCAATCTATCATACAAATCTCAAAAAGTAAGCTCTTAATAAGTAGATGAATCATAAGCCCGCAGCAACAAGGGCGAAGGAAAGTGCGAATCATGGTTGAGATTTACATAACGGCGCAGCATAGAAAATATTCTTTGGACCTTTTCAGCTCTTGCATGATCTTTTTGACAATGGACTCTCACGGTACACTCATCACTCAAATTGTTTTTTGTAAAATTGGAAATATTGGGTTAAATTTGAAGTGACACTCACCTATCTACAACTTATAAGAATGTGCCCGCAGTCTAGTATGGTAGACAATCCAAAATAATTAAGTAAAACTAATCATGATCAAAATATAACGTAAGAAGCACTAGTAAAGTAAAGAAGAGGCATGGGAAATTTGGGTAAGAAAGTGGACAAACGATTTTGGTCATGTGGAGCTTAGAGTCAAGCTAGTAATAACCAAATGTGTAGTGAATACTCAATCCAAATCATACCAATTCCCATCAACAAAAGTCAAAGCCAAAAGCAGCATATTGCTTATTAAACATTAGAATCAAGTTACGACTTCCCATAATTTTCTTTCTTTTCATTTCATGGAAGCGTTTTTCCTCTATTCTTTTCTTTTTTCTTCTTTTTTTCTTTTGAGCTTTCAATTTCATTTTTCATTTTTCTTTTCTCATCATTTTTCAAAGCTCTTTTTTTTTCTTTTTCTCTCTTTCACATCAAAACCCGGGAATCAGTAATCCCGAGACAAGATCTCACCAAATGGTGGCATTATCAGAACATCGCAAAAGCATAGAACACCCCTACACATATAGTCGTTTACTAGCTCAACAAGGGTAGGCAAAGTTATAATCTAGCTAGAAAGAAGGGTATTTTTGTGAAAGGTGAACAAGAGATTGAATGGCTTCAAGATGTAGATCATGATAGTAATACTTATAGAAAATGGAATAAAAACCATACTTATGCGTTTTGATGTAACACAGACTATAAGGAGAAACTACTCACTCCTAAACTGGGATGGGGTTCAGATGTACCGACCACTGGAGGTTCTACCTTACAATATGAGTAGCTTGCCAAAGTCAAGATCAAGCTTAATTAAGTCCAAATGCAATTTCCTACCTAATGTGTACAAGACATCCACATGAATGCATAATTCCTCATAATAAAACGAAACATCAACCTATAAAAACTATAGAATGAGAAATGTAAGATGAAAACGATATTTTTTTTTTTTTTTTTTTTTTGTTTTTCGATTTTTTTCGATTTTTTTGTTTTTTTTTTATTAAAAAACTAAAAAGAAACTAAGAAAATTAAAAGCAAAGAAACTAAAAAGAAAACTAAAAATCTAAATGCAGTTCCTAAATGCAAATCCTCCCCCAAGCTACAACTTCACATTGTCCTCAATGTGCATGCAATTATAATAGAAACAAACCGAAAAACGGCTGATAGCACATGGAACAGAAAAACGACATGAAATTCTAATGGGAAAAAGGCAAAATAAAACTAAAAATGTGAAAAATAAAGAAAAGAAATAAAATTCTTACAAAATGGCTAGCCTCCCCCAAGCTAGTATGAACAAGGGGAGCTCATCATCAAATCACAAAGGCCACCAGCCACGGCCTCTCCTCTAAGAAGGAGATGGCTCGGGTGCGGATCCAGAAGCATCTGCATAGTGGGTATCATCTGCAGAATGATAACTACCACGAGAAGGAAAGATCCCGGTTGGGTTACTGGCTCCAAAGGTCTGATACTCTTCCACCTGGTGATCAGGAAAATCACCTCCATACCCTCCAAACCTCTCGACGCCATAGTCGGTTCCACAATAATCAGGTCCGGTTCGCGGCACACCTGCACCATAAGCAGCACCATACCTCCCCTCAGGCCAAGTATAAAAAGACGAGTGGGGGCCCTCGGGTCTAATCACACCTTGCCTAGCAAAGTGGTCATATATGGGGTGCAAAGCAAGCTGTTGGTCGGACTGAATTCTATTGACAAACAATGTTAAAGCTTCAAACATGGCGGCTACATCTCCCTCAGCATGGGTCAATTGAGAGGATGATCCAACCTCAGGGCGGCTGGATCTAAGCTGAACAGGGGGGTCAATGAGAGTAATATCCCCAACAAGAAGGTAGTAGGTAGGTCGAGGTAAGATAGCCTCACCCTCTTGAAGTGGAGGTCGCTGCCGAAGAAATGGAATTTCCTCTACCTTGGCGGTCAACTTGACCGAATCACGGCCAGCAATCCTCCAAATCATATGGGGGTGAGAAGCGCGAAACCAGTTGAGCTGAATAAAGTATGCATAATCTAACCCATTTCCCATCTCGGTGGGAGGTGTAGTCAATGCCTGAAGGTCGGTGGTGGCTTGGTTAAAGCCACAAACTCTCATAGCTAGGTGAGTGATAAGACCTCCAAAGACAATGCCTGTGTTCTTGGGATTAACAGCTTTGGTCAACTGAACAGCAAAATGATACGGGACACTAACAGACCATGGCTCATCAACATCCACATTCAAAAATCCTCCTAACATTTCTAACTCTACTTGTCTCACCAAATGAGGTTTAGCACGACCCAAAAAGGTCCATCCCATGAATCTTTGCCAGATTCTAATGGCGGGATGATGTATATGTTGGTGTGGGACATGGTCCCAACGAGAGACATGGTAAGTCGAAATAGCACTCCAAAGTAGGCTAACATCAAAGCCTTCCGGAGGTGAGATAACAGTGTTTTCAGTGGTGAGACCAAAATAACTAGCAAAGTTCTCCATGTTCATACTATAATCATCATTGAACAAACGAAACCGAACTTGAGGCATAGTGTTTCTATTTCTAGACCGATGCAACTCAAAAGAGCTCAAAAATTCAAGGGTTAATTGGGGGTAGGTCTCATAGCTAAAATTCATACTAGCAGTCATACTTAGACCCCTAAATAACACTTTAACATGCTCAAAAAGTTTCATATGCCTTAAAGAAGAAACATTGAGGAACTTTGTAGCCCTCATACCTTTGCTTTTTAGAACGCACCATTTTTGCCATTGCTCATGTGAGCTAAATTCTACATCCGGGAAGCTAGGATCATGCATAGCATTCCCTTGATTTTGTTCATTAGCATCAAGCATTTCAATATCCTCCTCTTGTGCTCTACTACTCTCTCCTTGAGTGGAGGTTCTTGCCCTCTTTGATTTCCTTAGTGTAGGTGCCATTTTCTACAAATAACTAGTATTAAAGCACTTCATTTGTAAACATAAGTGAATAGCATAAGTGTTATAATACTAAGCTTTAAGCACAAATTCAAGTATAGTGTCTTTAGTAAAATATTGTCATGCTATCTTTTAAGCACAAATTGATGTTATAAGCATAGCAATATGTTAATTAGGTGAGCAACATATACTTGAATCATGAGTTTGACTACTACCTAAGGTACAAATGCTAATTTATCATAATAAGATCATAAGTTCATAGTATAAGGCATGAATTCAAGCATCATACTATCACTTAAACAAAAGCTCTTAGCATAAAGTAAAGATGAGCATCTTAATTAGCAAATGAACATCCAAATCAAAGTAATCATCCTAATCAATCACTAAAATTCACATTATAGCATGTAAGAATCATTAGAAATCCAATTTAAACAAGTTTTGCAATCAAAATCAAGAACCCCCAAATTGGAGTTAGGGTTTCCTTTATGTTGGATTTCTGAAAAATATAGAGAGATTGAAGTAAATAAAGTAGAAATAACTTACTTGATGATGATTAGTAGTTGCCCTTGATGAACTATAGGAACAAATTTTGCAAGAATAGACTAAGAATTGAAGGTTTTGAGAAAATTTCAGCTTTGAGATTGAAGAACACGGGTATAAGGTAGCAAGCAAAAGGGTAGCAAATGGGTTTTATAGAAGAAAATAGAGTAAAACACGAAACAGACCATTTACCCGATCGGGTAGACATGGATCCGATCGGGTAAGTTCGCTGATGCAGATTTTGTGCCTTTTTTCTTTGCCACTTGCTCTTATCTTTTGGCTATGTCCTTGAACATATTTACTAACCTTAGTAATCTTGACAACTTGTGCCAAGGATAGCTTCGCCTTGTCTCAATAGGTCCTCCGATTCTAAGTACGAAAATCTATTGACGAAATATGCATAATAACAAGTAAAACGAAGAAAGTGTTCCTAACTATTACAACATAAAATCCAAAAATAGAGTCCAAATAAAATAGTCCAAAATAAAAATCATTGTCTAATAAGTAAAAGAAAAATGCATAAAGAAAAAGAAAAGAAAAAGACGGGTTGCCTCCCGACAAGCGCATTTTTGAGTCATGCTAGACTTTGTTGTTCTATCCCCCCTTAAGCCTTATGAAGGGATTTTAGCTCCTAGTAGCTGGATTCGTCCTTGAAGTTTCCTCATTTACCTTTTTGCCAACACTCATGGCATTCTCATTCTTCGTCCTTGATGGAGTTCTCACCCTTCCCAAAAGGATTTCCGAAAGGTTTGTCACCGATTGTGACTACCAATGGTTCTTCACTCTCTTGGGAGGTTTGGCTAGAACTTGATAGGGTCAACTCATCTACTCTCTTTTGAAGAGACAAGATGGTTGAAGTAAGTGAGCCTAAGGCAGAACACATGGATTCTTGGGCTTGACATACTTCTCTCAACTTGGCATTTACTAAACCGTTTTGAAAAGATGAGTATTGTGGTGTATGAGTAGATTGGGCTTGATAAACTCGTGGGTGAAAAGGGTTTAAGGTTGTGAGTTTGTTCCCACATCGTTGAGGTACATGCCCTATCCCACCACAAAGTTCACATGGTGTTGTAATTGAGGTAAATGGGTGAAAAACTTTGGGGCGATATATAGTGCTCTTTAGGGTGGTTTCGTTGGATTGACTAGGACAAGCTAAGGAAATTGTAGTGTCAACTTCATGTGAAGTTTCCACTCGACTCTTCTTTCGCTCTCCCCCTTTGGGTTGTGAACCTTCCCCTCTTTCTTTTTGTGATTTAGTTGATAGGTTTGACAAATTGCTTATGAACCTACGGTGAAAAGCGATGATAATCTCTTCCCACTGCATAGGTCTTGTTGCTTCCTTTAAGCGACGGGTGAACCACCATTTTGCTTCTCCCTTTAGAGATAAAGGAAAAAGTGTTTCTCTAATTTCATTTTGGGTGATTCCCTCCCTCATAAAGGTTTGACAAAGTTCGCAAAAGGTTTGAAGATGATGAGACGGGTTTTCGTTTGTTTTTCCACTAAATTGATTTCCCTCTATGAGAGCAATCAAAGTGAAATGGACCCTAAGGATCCCACTGGCGAGCTCAAAAACCCGGTACCTTGGATCTTCTCTAGTTAGCACCATTTTATCAATTTACAAGAAAAACACAAAGAGAAAGTTAGAAATGAATTAGGTACGGTTGCACCTAAAAATGAAAGATATGGTAAATAAAAACCAACAATTCACAAATAAACAAAACCGTGCTCCCCGGCAACGGCGCCAAAATTTGATCGGTTCTGTCGCGGTCCCGAAACAAAAATAATTTACCCGGACTAGGCTAACAACATAAGGAATGTAATTAGGGAAGTAGGGTGTCGATCCTCAGGGAGTACGTGTTACTTATGAATTGCTATGGATTGGTTTTCATTTAGAATCGAGTCACTTGAGTTGGTTGTCTAAACTACTAACATAAAATAAAATGACAAGTATATAAATGCCGATATGTAAAGAACAATTATGTAAATTTCAAAATAAAAACCCAGAACAGAAGACATACCCGATCGGGTTGTCACGTACCCGATCAGGGAAACCCTCTGATCTGAATATTGACAACTAAATTCTATCTAAAGACGATATTTAAATGACAATATTGAAAGTCTATCTAACTAAACTAATAAACTAGAGAATAACAATAATATAAACTATCTAGGAACGGAAATAAAAAGACGATAAAATAAACTATCTAGATAACGATAAAGTAAACTATCTAATAATAGAAATAAAATGACAATAAAATAAACTATCTATAACGATAAAGTAAAATAACTAAACAACAATAAATTAAACTATCTAAAACGGTAAATTAAACTATTTAATCGAATTGAAATAGTGAAAGAGAAATACATGTAAAACTAGTTAAAAGTCTCATAGATACCAATATTAGAATTACTATGGTTGTCTAGGCCTTGTAGCGGTATATTCCTTCCGGATTCGTACCGACCTTTTAGTGGGTCCTAACGTCCTTTCAGCATGGTTAAGTCACTAAACCCCTATTGTCAGTCCGAATTCCTATCCCAACTCTCGTTATAAAGATAGAAATGACTAATACAAACAATTGCTTATGGCCACTAAACAAAGTTATAGAATTTGACACGACCAAAGGAAGAAACAATTTAGATGGTTCAATTGGTAACTACTCTTCTTTTAATTCATTTAACTCGTAAATCATTTCAAATATTACAACTCTATTTATTTTATTTACACAATGATACTTTTACAATATTAGAATTAATCTAATTTATATGATTATGTGATTAAGTAAATTAGCAAGAAAAAGATGTACGAAATTAAACTATGAAATATAAATACTAAAGTGATTATGGTGATTATGTTAACAATGATTCTAATGACAATTTTTAGGATTATTTGATTAGGTAAATTATAAGGTGACATGCTAAACAATACTTTGGTTTTAACTAGATTAATTTTAGTTTGATTTCCTAATAACAACAATATTATGAAAATGATACTAGTGAGAGTATAATTCATGATGACTAAAATTGCATAAGTAAATCAAGATTAGAGAATTACCGAATTGGAATAAGAGTATATAAGAATGAAAGTAAGAACAAATATCCAATAACAAAAGCTAAGTAAACACTAGAGAAATAC
Source organism: Heliosperma pusillum (assembly GCA_022085475.1). Lineage (NCBI taxonomy): Eukaryota > Viridiplantae > Streptophyta > Magnoliopsida > Caryophyllales > Caryophyllaceae > Heliosperma > Heliosperma pusillum. Next base: position 108,994 of record JAIUZE010074013.1, read on the forward strand.
TAAGAAAACTATAAAAACTTGTAAGAAAGTATGCTAAAGATGATATGAAAATGTATATGATGATAGTAGATAATTGGATAAAAAGAGGATGCTTGGATGATTGCATGATCATTGGCTTTTATAGGGATGCATGGCTGCTTATCCCTCTTGCAAATTCGTACCCTAGTCAAAGCATTAAACCACCCATTTAAGCTCGGATTGAAGAAGAGCCAAGTAACGTCTTCTTGCAGAAATACCCGATCGGGTATTGAGCAATCCGATCGGGTTTTTGTGTAATTGGAATTTTCCGTCTTTTCAGCTTAGGCACGGAATCCTATGCCTTAGTCTTTGGTCAATGCACTACGGAATTGGGCTTGGGCTGATCTTTTCTTGACTTGGGTTGAGGTTTCCTCTTAAAGTTCAAAGCCAAAATCCAAATTGAGTCCATTCGAGGAAAGATGTAGCAGAATCGTAATCAAGTCGTAAACTGGCTATTATCATCAATTCCTTGAAAACTCGTATCCTAGTGTCTTTGCTCCATAAAGTAGGAAAATATAGCAAAACCGCTTCATCTCCTATAAAACGAGTCAAAACACGCAAAACAACTAGAATAGCAATATTAGCTCGTTAATCAGTTAACAAAGTGCATAAATCGTATAGAAATCGAGCTAAAAACGGGGGATAAATCAGTACAAAATATCACTTATCAATTCGCCTTCATTGTCACTGTCTGAAATTAGGTCAAGACTGACGTTGCTTAGACACAAGTTGGCGACTTCTTCTTCCTCTGACTCGTCGTCCTCTGTGTCAAGATCTCCCCAGCAGTAAGCCATCATGACTTGCTTGAATTCCTTCTTGGTTTTGTCTCGTTGATTTTTGTCTTTGATTTTCTTCCATGTAGGGCAATCCTTGATCATGTGATCATTATCCCCACATTTGAAGCAACCACGACTTGAGAGAGACCCTTTTGACTCAATTGACTTCTTTTAAGATTTGTTGGTGTTATTTTTAAACGTTTTCCCTTGTGGTTTATTAAATATTTTTTTCTTAAAACGTCTAGCAAATAACACTGTTTCATCTTCAAGATCCGAATCTTGTCTTTCACTAGATTCGGCTTGTAGAGCCACTTTCTTGCTATTACTATCATTTGCCTCATCTTCATCAAGAGTAATCTCGTGAGCTATTAGGGTTCCAAGTAGCTCTTGATAAGATAGGTTAGATAGATCTTTACATTCCTCAATTACCGTCACTGATCGGACCTGTCGCAAGCCCAGGTCAAAGATATTTACCCAGACTAGGCTAATATCAAATTAATGTAATTAGGGGAGTAGGGGTCGATCCTCAGAGAGATGGTGTTTCCTATAGAGTGTGAAATGTCTTGCAATTGGGTCTTATCTAACGAGTATCTGGGTTTTGGGGTTTCGATTTCTAAACTAATAAAAGGCATAAATGAAAACAAAATAAAAGCAAATCAAAACGAAAACAATAAAGCAGGTGATGAATTAACAATGATGAAAAGAATCTAGGGAAGTAGGTTCACACATGTAGATTAACATATTGATGAAATTGGATTTAGAACATGCAAATAATTCATTGTGAGTTCGTAAGAATGATGTGTTCATTACAATCATAGATCAGATGGTCTAGCAGACTTTTAGGCAATTTACTAGGTCTTAATCTACCATGTCATGCTTTGTCTATTCAATTCACGTATTTCTAACTTGGAAAAGAATTCCATTCTAGTCAATGATTTTGACCAGGAATCGTTAACTATCGTTATAGTCCAAACATGCATAGACACAATGTTTTAAAAGCACAATTTCTTTCATCCAATTATCATCTTTTAATTAACCTACATAGCTACCCTACACCCTAGAAAAATGACTACGCACTCATGGTGATGTTTAAATCTAAGATGATGTTAATAATAAAAACTAGGATAGACATGTTTATTTGGTTTTGACTGTAACACCCGGAAATGTACCCTATTTTTCTATTAGAAATATTTTACGAAATCTTTTCAGTAATTTTAAGCTTTAATTTATAATTTTAAGTTTCGAGTCGAATTTAGAATTTCCGAGTTCGTATTTGGAATTTCTGCGAGATTCCATGAAAAAGCCGTCTTAAGGCGAGTTTGACTTTTCTTGACTTTTGAGTCGAGTTTGACTTTTCTTGACTTTTGAGTCGAGTTTGACTTTTCTTGACTTATTGAGTCAGCTTTGACTTTTCTTGAATTTTAAGTCGTCTTTGACTTTTCTTGAATTTTAAGTCGCCTTTGACTTTTCTTGACTTTCGAGCCGTCTTTGACTTTTGTTGACTTTTCCTTTATAAAGCTCATACTACCACTTATCCTATTTTCATTCACACAA
>JAIUZE010074014.1:0-10417 GCA_022085475.1 Heliosperma pusillum
GGCTAAGCATGATGGTCATGTCGTCACAATGGGATTGAGACGTGTGCCAGAATTCCTTTAGGTTATGTAATATGTAATAATTGAATGTTGTATTAATTATTTCATATATGATAATGGCATTTATTGTTTGAGTTTTATTTTAAACTTTTTTATTTAGTTTGACTAAATTTAATACTTTGTTTATCCGAATAGATTGTTGGACCCTATTCAAGTGAATAGGACGAACTTAGTATTTTTTCCCTAGTCACTCAAATGAGGTGACGTCTCGAAATGACTAGATTGTAAGTCGATCGATGGTTGGTTCAGCACCATGGGGTCATGGAGATGACTGGTCGTTTACCATAAACGACTGTATGACACTCTTCGGACAGTGACATATAGAGACCCTTAATCAATTGTTTGATGCCTGGTCGTGCAGGGTCTTCTATCTTATTCCTATAATTTCGATTCTTTTTGACTGGCGCCCGTCCTATCTACGTCGGTGCACAGGCTTCCGATTGGTTTTGGTTGATGTTCTAGGTCGTGCCGTAAAAGGAGGCCGATGGACTTCTTCTGGATCATGGTGATCTGCATCATACAGAGTAGATGGATCAACAGGAATTGTCCACCCACGTTGGTTAAAAACATCTTTAGGCCACTCGAGGAGTAGTTACTGTAAATGCGTGGCCACGCTCGGAAAGAGATCTATGGTATATTTTCCGGTCAGACAATTACTCTCCCTATCGAGAAAACCACTCTAGATATTGTCAATCGCAAGTGCGACCTGGAAGACACCTTGCGTTGAGTGGGAGATGTGATAAAGAGACAAGAGAATCGGTGACGCACACTTGTGTCAGACGCGTGGGATATTGTTGGAGTAGGTGTCCCTCCACAAAAGTGGCCACATAATAACTCGTATTAGGAATATAATTTGGGATATTTATTGACTATATATATGATTAGTCAGTTGATTCACTTAAATCCATTTAAAACGGTTGGCTGACTAGAGTTTGACGTATTGTCGTTTGACGGCGGTGATCAACTAATCCCTTTCGGTCACACCTAAAGGATGAAATCCAAATAGTAACTAATTATTTGTATACTATACAGTTAATTAGTACATTACATATATTCGATATGTACGAGAGTTAATTGTTAGAAATTGAGTTAAGAACTCAAATTCGATTAAGCTTATTTTTCAATTATGCGATAATTGACTAATAAATTTATATCTTATTTTAATACGATTAAATAAGATTTAACTTAGTAATAATCGTTAAATTACTAAATTAGTTGAGGTTTTGAGATAGAGGTAAATTAGTTAATAATTATATTTTTACAAAGAGTTTGTAAAAAATTAACTAGCAATGGGGACCCATTATATATTGATATAATGGTAAAATATTACTTAAAATGTTAAGTACATATTATTTATTTAATTGAGTCATATAAGTGTTATATGATCAAATTAACACTTAATTATACAAGATAATTAACCATATGATCAATAAGTATTTGTAAGACAAATATCAAAAATCAAAATGGACCAAACTAAGGCCATTTTGGCCGGTTGGCTAGTAGTTACATGGTGATGATTTTGTTCTTATTTTTACTCTTTAGTTACTTTATGAAAGTGACATAACAAGTAGTAAACAATCATCACTTGTTCTACAACACTCCACTCTAATGCATGTGATCAAATTGAACAAAATAAGAGTATTATTTGGACTACAATAACCGGCCAAATGGCCTATATTATGAGCATTTTGTGTTCATTTTATACTTACTTCATTTTGTGCAATTTGTTTACTTCTCTCTAAAACTCTTCTTCTCACTAAAAACTCTCAAATACTAATATTTACTAAGTATTACTAGTGTAGTAATATAGTCATAATATTAGTAGTAATATATCTATCTTATTATCTAGTTAATAATAAGGGTAGATTATTTGGGTTAATCTTGGTGCAACTTAGAGGAGATCTTCTACTTTGGGGATTATTTGTATCATCCATATTATTAGCTCAAGAACAACAAGAAGGAGTTCTTGTTGTGCCCTTATATTTTCCATATCAATGTGAGGAAATTTCTTCCTTTATATAAATGTCTTTATATTTGCATGCATGTTACATAGATCATTAAATACTAAATTAACAAGTAATTTAGCAACTAATTAGAGGAGTCTAATTAAGGTCTATGGACTTTCAGTATGTACACAGGTTGTAACTCACTTAGCTCTTGTACTATTTCTGACTCACTTATCAACATGACTTCCTTGGAAGCCTCACTCATGGGGGTTGGGTTGATCTTTAAAGCAGGTGGTAAAGGTGTTAGGGTGATTTTCTTCTTCCCATACTTAAAAGTGTAGGTGTTGTCCCTCCCATAGTGAATGGCATCCCTATCAAACTCCCATGGCCTCCCAAGCAAGAGGTGACAGACATCCATAGGCAGAACATCACAAAGACTTTCATCCACATACCCTTTACCAATTGAGAAAGGTACAACACATTGCTTATCCACTTTGATCTCAGCCCCTTTGTTTAACCATCTGAGTTTGTAAGGTAGGGGGTGGTCCTTGGTGGGTAGAGCTAGTTTGTCTATCAGTGTTTTAGAGGCCACATTAGTGCAGCTTCCACCATCAATAATGAGGTTACACACTCTACCCTTGATAGTACATCTGGTCCTAAAGATCCGGTGTCTCTGGTCCTCTTCCAAAGGCTGGGGTTGAGTATGCATTACCCTCCATGTTACCAAACTTAACCCTGCATCAGGCTCTATCAACTCCTCACTAGCCTCTACCTCAGGCTCTTCCATTTCATCATCACAGACCAACACCTCATCCTCTCCCCAATGAATTACTTCCAGGGTACTCAGAGCTCTCTTAGATGGACATTCTCTAGCAAAATGTCCATATCCTTGGCATTGAAAACATTTTTTGAGGGGGGTGGTTTTTCTTTGGCCTGCATCAACAGCCTTGCCTTTATCAAGGTTGAAAGGGGTCTTAATAGGAACCACAGGTTCTCCTATCTTGATTCCTACAAAGGGTTTGAAGGTGGGGGTTCTAGCAGGTGTTTTAGAAGCCCTGGCTTTTCCTTTTCCCAACTTTTCTACCCTCAAAGACAAGTTGACAACTTCCTCAAAGGAGTATATATTTTGTAGCCTGACTTTACTAGCTATCCTCTCATCCAAACCTTCTAATAACCTTGCTATCTTTTGCTCAGATTTCTCAACAACCTCACATTGCAATGTGAGTTGTTCAAAGTCCCTTAGATAAGACTCTACGGGTCTTTGGTCTTGTTTCAGGTGAGTGAGCTTAATGAACATGTCCTGAGTGCAGTCCCTAGAGACAAACTTAGCCCTCATTTTCTTTTTCACTTTGAGCCATGACTTAACAGGTTCTTTCCCTTCTCTAACCCTCAAGGTTTTCATGTTTTCATACCACAGTGAGGCATAACCTTTTAGTTTCATGATAGCAACCTTAAAAGCCTTTCTATCAGTGTATCCTTTAAACTCAAAGACTCTTTCTACATACCTTAGCCAATCTAAGAAATCATCAGGGTTCATGCTACCTAGAAAGCCAGGGATTTCTACCTTTATGTCTTTGTCCTGGTGTCTGAGGAGACTTTGATCTGAGCCATCTGAGTCTGACATTTCAAATTGATCTACAGGTTGCCTCCTCCTTCCTCCATGTGGAAAAGGTGCTCCTCTTCCTCGACCCCTGCCTCCTCTTGTGTCATTGTTTTGTTGGCCCTCAAGAAGTTCATTGACAGACCTGGAGACTTCCATCATAGTTCTGACAAGACCTTGAACTGTGTTTTCAAGACCTGTAATTCTCTCTTCACTCATGGTTGATTTTGTGTTTTTAATGTAGTTAGGTAAATGAACTCACAAACCTAAGCTCTGATAACCAATTGCAATAAAACTAATCAGGAAACAAGCTAAAACAACTACAAATTGAACTAAGCTTGGACACTTAGAATTGCTCTGTTTTTGTTTGGACTGGATGTTGAAAGAAGGGGATAGAACCTTAACCAAAACACAAAGCCAATGATTGAGGGTTGAACCTTAATCCCAACACTCAGCTAAGGGCCTAAGCTCACTTCCAAGCACAGAGCAATGGAAGATTCTCAAGCACACAACCAAGAGATATCAACAGAAACAATGGTTTCAATTTTTGTGTTTACTTCAAATCTCCCTTTCATTCATTAGAAATAAGCCTTATATAGGCAATGAGGTTACATCTGACTCGTTCATTACATCCTAGGGCCACAATTGGCTTGCAAAAGAAACAGAAATAACAGCTACATTGTTCAGAACTAAAGCAATAAAGTAGAAAAAGCAGTTCTAATGAGACAATCTGACTTAAATGGTTTGCTTGGGTTGATCTGGCGAAGGAGTGGACTTTCAAGCTACATTCTTGAGCCAGACTGGAGTAGGATGAATGCCAAAGGGGTCTGCTAAAACATCCTCGAGCTGGTTTGTTCAAAATAGGAAGTTTGATAGTGACATTTAAACTACTGCAAAAAGGGCTGAATTCTGGACAGTTTGAGTTTGTCCCTAAGCTAACTTTTGTTGTGTGCATTTCCTGGAGAAGAAATCCTGGACAAAGTTGTAGAGGACCCTCCCTAGGACTAAGATTGATCACTAGTTAGGCTTGTTTGAGTGTATAAGGCCCCATGGACCCTGTTTGGAAAGACTATGACTGACTGGCTGTGGCTGAGGGCTGGTGTTGTTGTGTTGGGTTTGTTTTGTTGTTGGTTGTGTATTTTTTGGGCTAAGTCTTGGGAAGTAGATGGCTAGGCTTTGTTCTGGCTGGTGTGGTGTTGTTCTTGCTGCCATGAAATGGTGTTCACTTGGATTGGATAAGGCCTTGTCATAGGGACTGAATAAGGCATTGTCATAGCTAGTCATGGTGTTGGTTTCATTGTTGTTGTCTTGAGTGATGTTGTTCTGTCTGTCTTGAGCTTGTGTCTTGCCTTGATCATGTACTCCTGTTGTATTGTGGGAGAGGCTAGGGTTTGCTTATGTTGAGAAATTAGGGTTTTGGTTTATATCATTAAGGTTATAGCATATTAACTATAACTTTGTATGTAAGCTACCCTAGTTATACCTATTTGAGTCATAACTTTGAAAGTCACGTTATGGTGCGGTGTACTATAACAAGACTCGTTGTGGTGATATGGCGGTTTGTACCGTGGAGTCGAACCCTCGGTGATGATGTTATAGAGGACTAACCTGTGACGGAAGAGAGTTATAGTTGATGATACTATAACCTCGCACGCATAAAGTTATAGGTTAAGGAGCTATAACTTCACTAAAGTTGAGTGAAAGTTATAGCTGAAGGTACTTTAACTTTGCTGAAGTTAAGTGAAGGTTATAGTTGATGATACTATAACCTGACACACTTAACTAAGGTTATAATTGAGGTGCTATAACTTCACTAAAGTTGAGTGAAAGTTATAGCTGAAGTTATTTTAACTTCACTAAAGTTGAGTGAAGGTTATGGCTGAAGTTACTATAACTTCACTAAAGTTGAGTGAAGGTTATAGCTGAAAATACTATAACTTCACTAAGGTTAAGTTAAGGTTATAGTTGTTGATTTTATAACACTGGAGGTTATATGCTTTTGTGTCTGGTGTTATGGTAACTCGAACTATAACATGACCTTTGAGGTGTAATGTTATAGGTCAAGATACCATAACCTTAGTCATTTGTGCTTGTTTATGTGTAGTGTCATAGTCAGTTGGACTATAACACTATGTTTGCATATCGTCTTGGTTATTCTTATTCCTATATTGTTGGACAGTCGGTTATACTGTTCTTGAGTTGAGTCATGACGTTGTTCACGCATTGTTGGACAGTCAGTTATACTGTTCCTATGTTGAGTCGTGACGTGGTTCACGCATTGGGTTTGTACAGTCAGTTATACTGTGCATTTATTTGTTGCTGGTTGAATAGATGACGGTAGTATCAGTTATATACTATTCGGAATGAAAAAACGCTACCCTTCGGGGGTTTATTTTGGTCTATGTTCGAGGGGGTATCAGAGGCAATGGTTATACGCTCTGGTCCTCGAGTGTCGTTTGATGTACAGTTAATGCATCGAGAGTCTGGCCAGGTCTTAGATATATAGGCAGTGGTTATACGCTATACATAGTACCGTGGAGGCAGTGGTTATACGCTCTGTCAGCTAGAGGCAGTGGTTATACGCTCTGGCAAGTTAGAGGCAGTGGTTATACGCTCTAACGGGCGTTCGCTCTATTCGCTATGCTTTCATGCTAGCATTGTGCCTTACGTTGCTGTGGATCGTGTGCTACTTTGGGTCTTGAATGTATTCATGGTTTAGTGGTTGCATATGGTCTAGGTCTGCAGGATTGTATTCATGTAGGTTTGGTTCCGTCTTGGTAAGTTCGATGTACGTCATGTTGTATAGATTGCTTCACATGTCATTTATGATTACTATCAGTTGTTATAGATTGTTATTAATTCAGCCTGTTGTAAACATGACTAGGAGAGCATCTAGTTACTCCCGACTGATTGTCGACCCCCATACTCAGGTTGAATTGGTTGCTTCTTGTCTGGATGTTGTGCTGGAAAGACTTGTGGCGAGAAGAATAACTTATTTAGGAATTTATTTAAGTTAAGGATTCTTAATAATGTATTAGTTTAGTTTTGGATTTGAGTATCAATCCGGATTGGTCAGGTGTTTCCGCCACCTTGACCCTATTCATCTTTGTACTCTGATGGATTATTTATTTATTAAGGTATTTCTTTTGTTTACAAATTCTGGGTTGTTACATCAGGAACCAAAAACAGAGTACAAAAATTGTCAATGGAAACCGAAACTGCGCGACCATTCACCACGGCATGCAAAACTCCATATTTCAAAGAAACAGAAGCATAAAATTGAATTACCTCGATCGGATATATAGGACCCGAAAACCGAGACACTTGCTCCCACTCTTGAAAATTCAAGAAATCGTTGAAGAATGCTAAAACTTGATATTTTTCACACCACGCCTTCGGGAAACTACGACCACCATGAATACCATATTTTGCAACCCGGTTAACCAATTTTCGTTCTTCCTTTGTGAGACGAAGCTTATCAAGTCCGGATGTCGTTTCTTGAGGCGAAAACTCGCGAAACAGAGGGCGTTTTATTCCCTTGATTTCCGCGTTTTCTTTGTCCTTGTTAGTATCATCTTGTACCCTATTCTTCCCCTTATTTAATCCACGCCTTTTTGTACCTTCAAGAACCGAACCCGACTCGGTTTGGGTCAAATTGGGTGATTTTTGGTTGGGTTTAGGATAGAGATTAGTGGGCATGCATGGTGTTTGAGTTTTGGAGTGTGGGGTGTTGGTAGTCTTGGAAGTGGACTGTGTGAAAGCCATAGATGAAAGCTTGGTTTTTTTTTTTCGGGTAATAGAAGAAAGATGAAGTTGGTGATGTGTTTTGATGGTGATAGTGATGGGTAATTATGAAGGGCAGTGTTGGGGTTTGGGTTTTGTAGGGGGGGGGCACGTGAAGTGCCGGCAGGTGATATATAGTAAGGATATGATTAGGTAAATAAAAGATATGGTAAGATAATATTTGTTTGGGAATTTCGGTCAACACGAGTATCATGGGTAGAATTTCGGCTTACTTAGGAAAGTGAATAAGATAGATTTTTGGCAAATATGTGGTCCATAATTCAATATCCATAAAATACTTAATATGCAAGATATTCACGTAAAATATATAATATTAAACACAAGTATACTAGCAATGGAATACACGGACACAGTCACACAATCTTATCTTATTCTAACCAGTCACGCAGGTTCATAAAATAATTATGACGAATTTAATTGCTACTGATTAAACCAATTTCCAACCGCAAAATCTCAAAAGGTCTTCTCGCTAATGCCTTTGTTAAAATGTTAGCCCATTGATTTTCAGTACTACAAAATTTGAGTTTAATGTTGCCCTTTTCTACATGGTCACGTAAGAAATGATGTCTAATGTCTATATGCTTAGTACGAGAATGCTGAGCTGGATTTTTAGAAATAATAATAGCACTCGTATTATCACAAAATACAGTCATGCAACCAACATTAACACCATAATCACATAATTGTTGCTTTAACCAAAGTAATTGAGAACATACCAGTCCTGCAGCTATATATTCGGCTTCAGCAGTAGATAACGCAGCTGGATTTTGCTTCTTTGAGCCCCAAGTTATTATGCATGGTCCACCAAACGTAGCGAATCCAGAGGTACATTTTCTATCTAAAGAACATCCGGCATAATCTGCATCTGAATATCCCACTAGATCAAAATTACACTCAAGTGGATACCATAAATATAGATTAGATGTACCAATTAAATATCTCAGATACATTTAACTGCAATCATATGTGACTCTTTAGAACATGACTGAAATCTAGCACAGACACATACGCTAAACATAATGTCAGGTCTACTTGCAATTAAATATAATAAAGAACCAATCATACTGATGCGTGTATTTTATATAGACTTTCTAGTCCATTTATGCACGCATTTCTATGTCATTTAGGTGATATTATATCACCATATGCCCCTATTTGGCTATTTTGTACTTTCATTACTATTTTGTAGGTACAAGCTGCGTAGTAGCGGAAACCGAGCCAAAACAGTCCACTTTGCATGCATTTAGGAGAATGGAAGGAACGGAACAAAAGCTCTTGCATGGGAAGGCGTGAAACCGCTTGCAATCAAGTCCAAAGCCATGTCCAACACTGCACGATAGGCCAAAAGACCTCGATCGATTATATATTTAGTCGATCGGAGAGTTGAAGTAAAGAGTTGCTCGATCGAGCTGTCCTGTGCTCGATCGAGTGGTAGCTGCTGAAAAGTTGCTCGATCGAGTAGAATTGTTACTCGATCGAGTGATTTCCTCCAATAAAGTCCTCGATCGAGTGGTTATCTCCCTCGATCGAGTAGAATCTATCATGTGCCTTAAGTCCATAGCTTAATTAGGGTTTAGAGTCGCGTTATACTTTTATAAACTCTTATTTGTCGTCATTAGAGTGATTCAGAATCATTAGGATTCAGAACCCTTAGGATTCGGAATCATCAGCATCAATCTCTCATTAGTTTTTATGATTCGGAGTCATTAGGACTCAGAACCATTAGGGTTCGGAATCATTAGCATTAATCTTCCATTAGTTTCTGAACTTTATCTTTGGTTTGCATTCGGGTTTATCGACGTAGGATTTGTTCTTTACGCCGGATTTGCTAAGATTGTAAACTCCTTTCCTCTTTTCTCTCTTTATTCTTAACCTTTAGTCTTAATTATTGTTTACTCTTCTTAATTACTGCGTTGTTATTGTCATGCTTGTTAATTACGATTTTATTATGTCTATCGTCATATGTTCAATCGTCTTTGTTAGCATAGTTAATAGCATGAGTAGCTAATTTTCTTGTATGTTGGGATGAGGGAAACTGTAGTAGAGGCATGTTAGGATAGATTATTTTAGTTAGTCTTGAATATGAGAATCAGTCTAAGCAATTTAATTAAGGTTTAGTCGAATGAGTGCACGCAGGAGACTAGGCTAGGTAGTTAACCCCGACCTGGATCGAGAGATTGGAAGGGAAGGCTTGCTTAGAATTGATAGGTGACTCCTAAGAGGACGAGAGTTAATTAGGAAAATCCCTAGGGCGATTTGAGACCGAGAGGAGAAAACCATTGCTCTTCTCATTGATAGATTGACTGACTTAGTTGACCCGTAGATGGCGATACTGCAGTAGACCGAATCCTAGCATATTCCTCTTTTATCTGATTTATTTCGTATTAATTTCTATCTTTATTTCTCTTTCCTTTAATCTTATTTAGTTTAGTTAAAACCATTTCAAAACCCCCCAGATTGTTACTTGCAGATTTAGATTTCAGTTAATTAGTTTCCTCCCTGTGGAGATCGACCCTACTTCCGCTATCTTCTTAGTTAGTTGACTTAGGTTTTATTTTTGGTGTATAACGATTGACATCAAATTTTGGCGCCGTTGCCGGGGAGGCAATTTAATTTTCTGTTATTTATTTCTGTCTCGTCTTAAGGAATTTCTAATTCCTTAAGACTGTTCATATCTTTGTCTCTATAGTTGTGTATGTGCAGGTAGAGAGGGATAGATAAGACTGTTCAAGAGGAAGACTTGAGTACTCATGATTCCGTCTTCGACTGTTGAGATTACCGTACCAGCGAAGATGAAAGAAGTTCACACATGTTCGAGTAATTCCGAAGTAGAGCTAGACTCCCAGCAAAGACCGTATGTGTGGAAGAAGAAGGCGGAAATTACCACAGGTGAGGGTACTTCCGCAAGTCAAAGGCCTAGCGGTGGCCTTGTCACGAAATTATTTGGTTACTAGCCAGGTTTGCAACCCCGTGCAATTTGTAAAAACAATTTATTGCGTTTTCAATTAGA